>JAQFZQ010002267.1:0-14673 GCA_034696005.1 Glomeris marginata
ATAGTATTTATTCTCTGTCTTACTTTGATTATCACAATTATCAGAATACTTTTTTCCCCGTGTCAGAAGTCCTTTAAGCATCCATTTTGCAGCTTCCCTATAATATGGCCACTTCATATTTTCCTTTCATAATGGATATTAATATTTCCGCTTGCTTCACATTTGCAAACTCCAACTACAATGTCTGCCCTCTGGCAATCGGAAACTAAGCTGATGCTGCGCAAAAACAAAAAAGGTAATTTTCAGCTGCCACTAAACAACGTCACTCGTATACATGTATGTATAACATGCAAGCACGACTACCGTCACTTTCAATTCACTGCTGCATATAGCCTAATAAGCAATTCCCATTGCAATGAATCTAGTCTTCCTATAGTGTTTGAATTACACTTTGGCAAGCAACAATGATTTCAGCTCTTTTCGCCGAAGCTCGTTCGTACTCGCGCGCAGTTAGATCCCTCTCCACCCCCTCCCAGTATTTCCATATATATTAAACAGTTCCAGGGTACATAGAGGGTTTCTTCGTTGCCAAGAAGGAAATAGATGCTGTTCGCGACACAAGCCATTAAAAACTTGTTTTTTTTTAGCAGGCTTACCGTATTCTGCAATATTACTGCCACAGGCGTGACATTGAATGTTAGTAAAATAATAAATATAACACGTTAAAAAGCTTTAAACACTTTAGAACTATAGACTATAATTATAGTACTGCAGGTATAGATGCATAGAAAGTAGTGCGGAACAAATTCCTGTTGCAATTTAAAGTTGAACTTAGCAGTTCAAAAAGTCTGGCTACGAATAATAAAATTAGAGTGTACTTGCGAATGACGTTGGCAAAAAGCAATTCCACGTACCTGTTTTTCAAAATCAAATTAAAGCCCTGATATGCGTGCGACATCGCCAGGGATTTTGTCTGCGCGCACATTTCGTGTCAAAGTAAATTGCTATCGATAGACAAACTCCACAAAAACTCCAAATAGTAGCGAACTGTGTCAAACAGTGTACAACACTGGCAGTATTGCGTGCTCATATGTATGTTAAAGTTCCCTGGAGTAATAATAAGAGCCAGGTTCAATTTTTCTTCGAAGTTTCCATGCTTGACATACAAATAAAATTCCAGAACATGCAGCAAGGGCAGGTGAGAACACATACTAAGAATTTGAGATGAAAGAATTAATTAAATAGGTACCTTCAAATTTGTTATCCTTGAAACACATGGAACAGGTTGTACTCTTCCACTCAAGGTTTGCTCCATTTCAAATTTATCCCATCGTGTTCCAATTTTTTATAGTTTGAAGGGGGAAATTTTGGAATTGGAATACGACGTTTGGAGTATAATAAACTTAAAAACATGAAGAAGAAAACAAAACATCTCCCAAAAAATGATCTTAATTAGTTCCTTCAATCGCTCCTGATATGATGTCACTTAGATATATATCCATGAGGCAGAACATCCCAAATACAAAAAGTTAGTACAAATTGATTACATAAACGTCATTTAAACTTGTGAAGACGTCCATAAAGATATCGCTTAAACTTTAAAAGATCGGATTTAAAATTTGGGCCAGTTGCCTCATGAATCATTCACCCATTTAGTAAACTCTTCTGCAACAGTGATGTGTATTCATATGCACGTTACCTAATTAACATTAGCCTAATAAATGTGGCAATTCCCAGGTTGGGACTGCCACATAATATTTCAGCAAGTTTAATAATTTCCTCTGTAAGATCATTTCTGACCAGATTTACATTAAAAAGAAAAACTGGTCAAATTAGTAACTTGTTCGCTCGCATTTGACATTTCCAGCTGTATTTCTTTAGCAGGTAACTCTAAAAACTACTTATATTTGGTATTCAATTCAAATCGGTCAACTTTTTCTTTGTAATAGCCTACACTAAGCGTTTTTTAATTAATGTTATCAAAATTATATACACAGTGATAAAATATGCAAATCAATGCAGATGAAAATGTTAAATCAATGCAGTAAATTGGTCATAATAACTAGACTAAGTGGCACAGCCAACTACTAGTTGACCCAAGTAAATTTTTTAGTTAGTCAGCTATAAGTGTAAGTAGGTCTCAGTGAACAATTAATTAACATGCAAGAAAAATATTTGGTGTGCTGCTCAATACCTAGCTGCTTGAATCTCATGAACGCAATGAAAAAAAAAAAAACGATTGTAAGGAAAAGACCTAGCTGTGTAAAAGGGAAAAAAAGCTTTGGCAATTTGATGTGGTAGTATAGCAACCGGCAGATAGGACAAAATGAAGCCGGAAACGCAATCAACTCGACGCAAAGTCGCTTCTGAAAGCGACAAAAAATTAATCAACAGTCCAACGATAAGCCAAACGGGGCCAATTAATTACGGACGTTAGGGCCTTTTACGTCATCCACCACAAGAAGAGAGATAAGTCGTCATAAGACTAATGTCCATTCGCAGTTTTTATGGCCGGCGACGCTAAAGCTCGGTCTGCAATCCAATTATTGGCGGTTTTGTCACCAGTTTCGGTGCCGACGATACGAGTTTAGGACCTTTTATAGTGCCCTTTGCTCAAAGAGGATGAGATGCGCCGTTGGTTTAGTGCATGGTGCCGATGGCCAATTAGAAACTGCGACAATTGTGCGTGTTATTCTCCGGGCTTGGCGAGCTCAGGACATTCACCCTGTAATCCGACGTCTTTGGGACCAATAGCGGCAGATAATCCTCTCTAAGGACCACCTCACTGCCATCACAGCTCCATCACAATCTATACGTTTACTTTGCCAATCTTGGCATTTTTCTCGAGAATATGGCGACATAAAACCTTAAACAGGATTCAAACTTCACGGCTGCAAACACTGTGTTAACGAGATAAACCAAATCTGTGTAACATATTGGGTGCGAAGGACTGGCAAATTCACACCGCTATTTATTTTTCGGTTCGTATCATGTTGGATGCGTAGCATTTTTTGGGCAGAAAACATAGGCATTATGCACAACGTGACAAGACTGTAATGAGTTTAAGCGAGAAAAGCCGCAAGGATTTTAATACAAAGTTGAAAATTGGTTATTTACCTCTAAAGATGCCAATTAGTAATTAGCCAACTAATTTTATCCAGTGTTCTGAACAGTTCAAGCGAACTATAGTAAATCTTTATACATTGAATAAGCATTTTAATTACTTTGTTGTTGGTTATAAACCAGGGATAATTTTTCGCTCAGTAAAGTTGTTAATTGTAAAACCCAATATAGAAACAGGTACATGCAGAATTATGATATCGAATTTACAGAAAACTGTACAGGATAAGGATATAGTACAGCTCTGTAATGGCATTTGTCTGGAGCAAGGACAGGTCAATTTTAATATTGTTATTAATTTTCCCCAGGAATCCGACTATGAAACTGGCCTGTTATGTCACAGAAACAGATGGAGAGAAAGTACTACTTTTAATTTGAAAGTTAGAGTAAATTATAATGCAATCACAAAGTTTTTCTACTATGCAGAGATAGTGACATATCAAATTATTTTTATTAGGCCAGTTTCGAAATTAAATTATATTTTATAAAAAGCAAAATATTTTTATTTCAGTATCATTCCTATACTGCAGAATTGCGTAATACCCAGTAAAATATTAATTTACGACTTTACTCTGATGAAAATGCAAATTCGCTGCAACATTAATGCGATCGCCCTTATTCGGCAAAAGCGACCCCTTTGGCTTCACTGCACGACATCTGAACATCGCATTTAAAAAGCGCTGCAAAAAGCGCGCTCATAAAGCATAAACCTTACTGTATACTTAATTCCCTTTGCCAAGAGTATAAAAAATTAAAAAGTCGCGTTTCATTCCTTAAGCCAGCAATAAAATAAACTGATAAAAAGATCAACAATACTGCGCAATTTCAAGATGTGCATGCTATTGTACGCATTTGCGTCGCCTGCATCCGATCTTACAAAATCCCTGAAACCCTCGATTTACTGAGCATGATAACTCAATACAGAAAAACTAAATAGCATAAAAACCGTACTTTTCCCATCTGGTTCGCATCTCGAAAGTCATGTGACCACACCCGCATGGCCGGTCATCAAGTAAATGCCCTCACAGCCGCCGCTAAGAGAAAATTTATTTCGCAACGTAAAAACTAACTCCAATAGCTAAAAAAATATCTTGCTGATGGAAATTCCACCATCGTCGTGAACGGCGAAGGGAGAAAAAACTCCGGAAATAAAAAGCCCAAGAAGAAATACGACAAAGAAGCAATGATGACGGATAAGAAGATAAAGCAACAGACGGCGGAGGGACAAAAAAATAAAACTTCCGTTAGAGAGAAAAGAATGCACAAAAAAGAAATAAGTTTGATAAAAGCGATATCAAAAACTCGCTATGCTGAATTAAAAAAGTTTATAAAGGAACAGATTTTTAAGAAAATTAGGAATGTCGGTCATATTGACGAAATGTCGAAATTTTTCTCGAAAACGCGGTAAATGTTGTTGGAAATATACTTGAAACCCGCATTGAATCTGTGCTGTCAATCACCGGAACGGAAGTTTCTCCATTTCCGCTGCAAGAGAGGAGAACGCCTTATCATTTGCTGACCTCAAAAGGGTGAAAAGTTGCTGCAATCGTTCCAAACTGCTCATTAAGACACTCCATTATCCACTCCACGGTGTCTGGAGTCTATGGAGCCAAGCAGCAAATTCTGCGATCCATCATCTATATGTACTAATATTTCATACGGAAATTTGTCTACCCAAATGCATTGCAGAAATTACACACTGATGCATAGTTATCTTGGCGAAAATATTACTGAGCTATCATCTCTTGACATTTCAAGGAAGATGTAATTTAAATATTGATATTATGTACTTAGTTATTGTTTGTACCAGTGATCCCAAAAACATTTATCATGTGATATAAAGTAAATTCTAAAAATAAAATAAAAAACCATTAAGATCAATTTTTTTAGTTGTAAATGAAAATTTTCCATGGTCAATAAATTTCGCAACGCAATTAAAAATTATAAATACGAGTAGTTTCTTTAATTTGTAGTATAGACTAAAATTATACTTTTCATGCCCTCGTGTATGTTTTGTTTCATATGCGCATATTTTCATAAAGTGAGATCATCTGAGCATTATTGACGATACGTCTCATTAAGAAGTAAAAATATCTCCCTGTTAAATGGAAAATTCCTCGTCTGCTGAGGACAACCGAAATGCACAGAATTTCTTACAAATGTTAATGCTGCAGGCACTTACATCATTAGGCCTACATGTAGTAATTTTTAAACGTGATAAGATCGAGTATGTGACAATGTAATACAACAGAGATGAAAAGCAGGTTCGCAAAAAAGCTAATTGAAATTTTGCACTTTTTTAAATGTATAATTCCACTAGTTTCTCGTACGGTAGACACTATGCATTAAATATTCTGTTGCACTGTATGTAGTCATAAACCGTTATTCGCCAATTGGGACATAATTAATTAATAATTATTCACCGCAGTAGTATCATCATACTGCAAGTTTAATTTTTCCACTAGTGTAAAGAAAATATTGCTTGGTTGCAGTTTTCACTAGTAACGCATCATCTGTATATAAATTCCAACAGGTTATATTTATATTGAAGAATTTGAATTTAAAATGAGGGATGTATTTATTGAGCATGTTACTTTAGATGCACATTATCATGTTATTCACTGTCATGTAAAAACCATGAAAGGAATACGTAACAGCTATAGTATTTCAGGGAAACCTAACTGTCAAATAGAATCAAAAGAAAGCTGGCTTTTAACTCTTGCTGAAAGTGAACGGTGAACCACTTCAGTGAGGGGATATGTAATAGTCTACTTGCCCAGAAATGGCAAAAAATGTCATCAAACCACAGCTGGAAAGTGGTGTGATTAAAAGATCGATCCCTGCCATTTCAGATGAAACTGAAGTTCGCCAATGTTTCTACAACACCTGCCACAGCTCACCTGTGACGTCACAAACTAGCACTACGCAGTGTATTACTCTACCAGCTGCAGTTAAGACCTAAAGTGTATAGCATTTAAAGCCGAAAGTGCGCATTGGATCAACATCATTGCATGGGCGCAAGCACGATCACGTGACGTCACTGGCTTCAAAAGTGGGTTCGGTTTTAATTTCACCACTCCGCAAAAGCGCACGTCGCGCAACCGCAGCTTGCAAATTTGAGCCGTTGGCGCACGCCCTTAAGGGAAAAGTCTGTGTACCCAGCTGGTCCTCCGAGCAAAGGGCCTGTATCGCCCACGCAATATGATCGTGGCGTTAGAAGAAAGCCGATATTCCCAACAGCCATCAGTTGAGATAATGTTCCCACGATATAGCTTACCAGAGAAGGCTTACATATGAAATAAAAGAGCGTGGTGTGTGCAAATTAAAGTGAAGTTAAGCCAACGAGGCAAGACATTTAGAAGCTCAGATAGGGCCAAATTACCCTAAATGTCCACCGACATTAAGGCCCGTGTTTGGTAAACTCGGCCAAAACAAATGCATCTCCCAAAGGATCCTCATCAATTCACACTCGCCTTTGAAATTGGTGAAGCGTATATCTTTGCGAAAATGTGTGCTTCAGTTTCCCAACATCACGCAAATCGAATGATAGCTACTACAGTTCCTATTTAGGCAACCATAATATATCTCATTTGCAAAAGTCACCATATATACATAAACACGTAATCACATACAGGATATTTCTGTCACTGCATGTCGCGTATCTGAAACATTGATCTCACTGTATATGTATAGTGGCGAACTTTGCATGTGTAACGCTAAAACAATATCACATAAATACAGAGCAAATTCACACCCCCCACCTGTCATGCTGCTATCAGGTGGGGTGTCACATCCTGCATGATGTGACCTGCAAGATATGTTCCCTTACATAAAGCAGCATCCTTTAATCGTCACCATATACAGGGTGAGTCACCTAACACTGACCTGCTCAATAGCTCAAATTGTGTGCAGTACAGGTGAATTATGGTTATGTGCAGGAATAGTGTTTGACCTTGGACTGTCCTAGTGGTGCCTTTAACATTTCAAGGACATTGCATTTCTACCTTTGATAACTTGGCAGCTAGGGCCATCACAAACTATTGAGCAGGTCAGTGTTAGGTGACTCACCCTGTAGATCCAATATTACAATAGGTGCTATGAAAAATTACCGGACTGATTTAATTTTCAAAACATTGGTTTACCTAAATGTTTTTAATGGTAGTCCCTTGGCAGTAGTCCCCTTGACGGAAGGGACTCTAAATTTGGTGTCATATTCTGATTTTTATTTTGCAAAACTGAAAAGTAATTGAACGGGCGTCAATTAGATAATCTGGAAATCTGAATGACACAAAATTTGATGTACCTTACCTCAAGGGGACTATTGTGCAATCCGAGAACTTTCTGATGGCACGATGTACTTTTTATACGAACTAAAGAGCTAATAAACGGAGGTCAATTCAATATATCCTATATAGTGGTTCTGCTGTTGAATTATTGATAACTCTGAGTAGTTTGTGCTCCAATTGAAAATGCATAGCCTACATGTAGCCTAGCTAAGATACAAACAGCTATGCTATACAGAAAAGTCAAGCATTTAAGCATATATACAATCGTGGCCACAGTGCGGTTATGTGTAGAAATGTTGACATTTTGCAAGAATAGCACACTGTCACCACCAGGTGGGGGCTGGAGAAGTACAATTTTGAGATTGGATGCTGTGTCACTTGGTTAATAACGCCAAATCACAGCATGAAATCGCAGTTTAGTGCTTCTCTTTCACCACCTGGAAGTGACAAAAACATAACATTTTGATTTTCTCGCAGAGACACACCACTGTGTTGGTGACACTTGATGTCACCACAGACATTCACATGTTTAAATTATTTTGGAGAATAAAGGAATGCCATTATAAGAGAATTTTCATGCTTCATTTGTGTCTCAATAGAAAGTGCTTGTTGTTTTCTATCGCAATTATATCCCATAACTATATTCCATACATGTCCCAAACTAAACAAAATATGATTTGGCCCAGGGTAAATGAAATGTCAAACTAATTCTGCACACGTCTTGCAACATGCGGCTTAGTAATTTGTGTCCCAATTCCATTCCACATTCATTTAATTTTTCAGTGCATGCTGCTAGGAACATTTGGGATGAAATAAATCTTTGTGTTCTTATTTGCATTGCCAGAACTCCTGAACATTCAATTTTGCTTATTTCTCCGTTGTTTTCTAACCGATTTCAGCCATTCTTGTTTTGTCCAGACCAGTTTTATCCCACAAACATTTTCTCAATTGTAACTACCCCTCTAATGTGATCCATTCAAAAGTTGCATGTTCCAAATTAGTGTTCCAATTTTCCCAAACCAATCAAACACATTTATGTATGGCCTCCTCCCTGTTACATATGATCCATCACACAGTAATCACATTTCTAACTTCACTTCCCATTTATAACAATTATTCAGTTATTCTGAATCACCCTGTATATTTGTATTAAAAAATATAAACATGCAACAAGTAAATTAAACTGTTTCATACATAATAGGCTTTGGTGCAGCCTATAACATGACCGTATTTCAGGTACATATTAAATAAACACATTGTCGATCATACACTGTGTATATCGTAATTTAACAGGAACAATTAATTATAACATTTAGGGATTATTGACATGAATGCACATAAGCGGTTAAGTAATAAGCCTACTTATGTGTGGTAAAAAACGAGGAAAAAGATATCGCTAATCTAGCCCAAGAAACATCTCAGCATGCAACTCATCAACAACGCCAGCATGAATTCCGCTGGGAAAACCAGGAAGATCCCAACAAGGAAATGCTCGTACGAATAACCGGATCACACGACTTTCCTTCACTTAAGCTACATCATTTCATTTCCGAATAAATTAAAGGACAAGAGAATGCTTATGCGAGCCAAAAGTACTCAACGTGAGTGCAAGAAAAACCCTACTCTTTGCATTTAACCGACTACGTGGTCCCCAAGTTAGGCAGAAGTAAAAGCATAACAGGGTATAAAGTTCGCATCTAACGAATGCATTATGTAGACGTTGCCATTAATCCCCTCTTCGAAACTAATGAGCAATCAGCACGTATGGGTTACGAGTCCACAAAGCTTATTCGGATGAATAAATTCTTACAATGCATCTATATGCATCATATCCACATAAAACATCTCTTGTACCATCAACAAAACCGCAATTTGTTCTGAGTAATTCATCGATCGATGAAGAAATAATTTCCATCTGAACTCAATTCAAATTGGTTCCCTACAGCTATACATACATCCACCTAACAATATTCATTTTAGATTGGCTAAAAAATTAGACCTATGCAATTTTGAGCACTACTGTCTTCAAGGTTTTTGCACGTCTGTCTTGTGATCCGTTAAATAGTTTTTTAATTACTATAATTGAAAGATGAATATGCGAAATAAAGTATACGAGGCCTACTGAATAGGAAGCCTGGTGGAGTTCAAAAATCATATATTGCGATCATTTTTAAACTTCACCCACCCCACATAACTTCTTATTTAATCATGAAACCTGTACAATACCATCACTACCATTTCAAATATATTTAAAATGGTTATAGACGTTCGTCTCAGTCTGTATATCACTGTTAGACAATGGCATGCATCCTATACTCTGTTTAGACAGGCAAAATGTTCGTCTTTTTTTTTGCCTTTAGAAAAATCGATGGTAAAAGCGAAAAACACTATCAAAGGAATTTATAAAAACATTTCATTTTAATAAATTTTGACTTATTTGAAAGGCAGTTCCACATACACTAGTAATTACTGGGTTCATTTCCTTATACTATTTATTTTCAATGAAAAAAAAATATTACGGGGCCCAAGAGGATTTGTTTTATCCTGCATCCTGAATAAGAAATGGTAAAGATTATCAAGGTTGATGTGATCCATACACTTTTGTTTGTTAAGATACACGGTCGTGGCTGAGCTGGATTCAATGGAAAGCATTACATCGCTGATTGAAATGCAATGTCTGTGAACTAAAAGAACTTCCCAAGGCAAAACAATATATAGCACTTCCTAAGGCAAAAAACGCATGGTGGTCTTCCACTCAATGCGACCGTCTTCAATTCGCGAAGTCTCTCCATCCAAATGCCATCGCATCCATTCAATTCAGGTACATCAAATCCTTATCATGATCCATCTTCGCCAGGCAATAACGTCTCCTGTACTTCAAGTCACAGCAGTTTTTTCAAATTCTTAAAACTATGGGAACACCTACAACATCAGCAATTGTAATCAAGACCTTATTTAGGTGTCTTTCTAAATTTGCATCTTAGAGCAGTAATGACATCCTATTGCATGAATATCACAAACATACAAAAATCCCCTCTCGTGTTTTAAAGGGTGTTACAGTTTCTGTAAGTCTTGCTGAGAGCAACAGGTTGCAAAAAATACAAAAAATCCCATAAAATGTCCCAAAAATGGCATAAAGAACTCCTATTTATGCCAAACTTATTTTAGCATCGTGGAACACCTTCAAATCGCATTGCATATGAAAATTGTATAGTAGGTAACCATTAATTGTTTTACATCGTTTTACGTCGTTTCGACTTAAGTAGTGCTTTCGAGGAACGTTATATATATCCCCTACACAAAACGGGGGAAAACTGGTTTTTGTGACTTTGTGCTGCACTGCCTCGCACAATAGAAACATAATTATTTCGCGGGTACCATTTCCTATAGCAGTTAAATCCTAATGCCCCCAGTTCAGATTGAAGAAAGAAAAATAAACTTTTCGATCAGCTTATCCGAAAGTGTAAAAATAAACCGTTGAAGGGGCGACGCATTGATTTACAGCAGAGGTTTCAGGCTAGCTACAGCGCGAATTTTTTGCTGATGCGTGAAAGAGTAGTAGCTGTTCGCTGGCAGATGGACGGGGCCAATCGGGCGTAATCTTTGCGCCGACTTCACTCGACAATCCGACTGCGTGGCTGAAGAAAAACGGGCCGAATAAACCGGACTTTTCGCTCAGCGACGCTGAAAACATCAGTTAATAACCATCGTCTCGAATTCAGCTCACGTAACTCGCTCAAACTCCTTCCCCCTTTCATTATTTCATCTCACACCCATTTTGGTTTTAACCCATTTTCAGTTATAACCCCTATATTCCTCCCTTTCATCTACAGTATCACCAAATAAGAAGATATAGAGACAAGACGAACTGCAACGCGAGAAAAGAATCGGAATCCGAACCTAGACAAGCTTCTTTAAGTAGGGTGCAGCATTGGTTCCTCGAACGTGAAGACAAGCGGCAGCTCGCATCTTCCGATTACATCGTAGGAATGTATATGCAGGCTTGTACAAGGCTGCCAGGCTTTTGGTATGATGGGAGGGTGTTGGGAGACGACAGATAATGCGTGCTTTTGCACTATGAGCCATTAACTGAGGGAGAATGGTCATTCCGGGGCGTGGAAATAGCAGGCATCCATTTGGGACAATAGGCATCAGCGAGTTACATCACGATGCGAAGAAAAGCAAGTTTGCACGTTCTAGTCTCTCCGATCATATCACATATGTCAAATGGGGTGAAGGTGGACGGAAGCAGCCAAGGAATTATACGCAATCCTGGTAGTATTGTGTCTGTTTCTTAAGACACGACTTGCGCTGCGTTCGGATGATGGTACAACAAAGCAATTCAAAGATGCTCCAACTGAATTACAATCACCGGCAGTCCGTAACATTCTGTCTGGGACTTTCAGAGCTGGATATGTTGATGGCAATGGTAAAGGTTATTAATGGCAGTACAGAAACCTTGAGGATGATTCATAAATGCAGTAAAATCTGTATAACTCGAAAGCGTGCGGTGAAAGGAAATTCGTTTAAGTTAGGCAGGTGTTTGACTTATTGATGTTGATCTCAATACTATAGGGACTCATCCAGTGTACAGAAACTCGTTCAAGATGCCCAGGTATTCGACTTATTCAGGAGAAATTCTAGCAATAGTTTTTCCTTTCAAGCATTATGAGCGTTTCTATGGAGCGAGGAAGCAATTTTAAGATTACATTATTTTCTAAAATGGAAATTGAAATGTATTACGTGATGGGAACAGTGCCCAAGCATAGAAAAGTCTAGAAAAAGTAGGGAGAAAATATATGAGCTATAGACAGTTTCACGAAAGTTGGGTTCTAAGGATGCTCCTCCTTTGGTTGCCTATAGAAATGGTGGGCAGATTTGTCTGCACCTGCAATTGTGTTGCCAGGAATGTACAGTCAGTTGAGCTTTACCAAGACGTCACAAATAGATTGAGAACAGGTTCAGAAAACCCTGTCACTACACACCCAAGGAAGAGGAGCCTCCTTTCTATTAATAATGCAAGTTGCTTGATATGCAAGATCCGAATACCGACTAAACAATTCTGACGATTTTTTTAAATCCTCCACAAATAATTAGCAATGATGCTACTAGAAAAAATTAGAGACCTGGGATGGATGAGCAACGTCGCCAAGAGGCAACAAATAAGCCCCAACTCCCTACCTTAGTATAATTAAAACGACCGAAACAGTATTATTTACACAAAGTTCGTCTAAAGTAATACACATTTTTCGCATATACATAGGTGGTTCCTTAATTAATACGCGTTTGCTCCACCTTGAACTTATAGAACCAATACATAGGTTTCTGTCATAAATGCAACTCGAATCGAATGTGCAGGTCTGTTTATAATAATTAATCGAAAGTCAAATATAATTGGAAAATATTCATATGACAAATGTTGAGTGGAGAACGAATATTGTACATAAATAACACTGTTTTTATATACACGAGTTTCGCTTTAAACGATGCTATTCTGGCTCTAGGCTGAGCATCTCCATCGATTGGACGAGTAGTACAATATAGAAAGATGAGTTTCAAAAATTCATGAAATACAAATTTCATATAGCTCGAGTTGGAAAAATAAACCATATTAAATGGCCTACTGTTTGTTTATTCGAATTGCTTTGAAGGCACTCTAACAAAATAAAAATGCAATATATATTTGTAAAGAAAGCGCTATCAGGCAGACACATATTTGGATAAGAAATTAAAATCCAAATAATTTAAATTTGGATGAAGAGTACTATATTTGCTTGCATACATGGTTTGGATTGGGTAATGGAAGGATATAGAAAAAGTGCGATTTGGGTTTGAAGGGGCTGGATTCTGTTCAACTAATGTTGTTCAGCTGTCCAACAAAAGCAAAGGATTTCATATTCCTGTGGCAAGTTTCCGGCGATCAACAAGAGCAGAATGTTCGAAATCGCATTCGTTTGGCCGATAATTGGGAAACGGCGCCATTTCAATCACGGTTTGTCTTCAAATCCAATCACCATTTCCACACGCCTGACTTCCGTTCACTTCGTCAGCAATTGCAATGTTCAAGGTGATGGTTTTTAAAACAGTTTGTACGAAAGGGATTTGGATTTGTTGAAGCCCACCAAAATGAATCGTCGCTTTCGTCCTCAAAAAAGGAACAATTTCATTGCCCTTCTAGCGAAAAAATTGAATTGTGTCATGAAGAAAAAAGATGGATGGACGGTCAATCAACTGTGCTTTCGACAACAGATTTCTCGTTGTCAAATTGATACCACCATCCTTAAAGGAAAAAGTTGACCATTTGTGACGGTTTAAACCGAGGTTTAAACGCCACGCTCCGGAAGCGACGCAGATGAAACCGGAAGAGAACGTCTGAAACCGAGTGAAGGAAAGACAGCCAAGTTGAATTTTAACAAGTTTGGGAAAGTGTTTACGCGTCTAAACCAAGACGGGCAGAAAGCTGATCGCATTTCTCGGAAAAGTAAATCAAAAGACAAAACCGATACCCTCAAGTAAAAAAAATAAGGTCTACAAATGGATTTGTTGGGACAACGGGATATTATCACAAGTTGAGATTTCAAGCTATCCCATGGTGCCATCCATTTTCTATAGGGACTTTTATTAGTTTTTCGCAATTCGTACCGGCCAGCGCAATAAATCTTTACGTTTTCCATATTATATTCCGGTATAATAGGCTTAGGAAGAGAAAAAAGACGGGATATTTTCTCAATATTGCCAGTAATCCAGGCTCGTCTTGGGATCTTGGGGCCATCGTCACAACACTGGAGGCTACAGTATAGCCATTCAATTCCCTTACTACATTTTTTCAATCAAGTGTTCCTGGAATCAACTTGACATTTTCCCGATAGTACGAATAAAAAATGTTATGTTGCATAAAGAAGAAGAAAAAAATATCCAAGGAAACATGTTACTCATTTTTAAGGACATGCAATTCTGCATATGAATCGAATATTTACGTTTATCATGACCACTTACATAAACCGATTATATTATTTATTTCTTTTTGTAAATCTTAATTGCTTCTTTCTATAAACTTGAATGCATGGGAAAACAAGCGAGCATTATGTTGAAATATTACAATCTAGAACATGTCTAAATTTCATCTTATCTCTTACTATTATTCTATAGATTGTGTGTATAGTTTAAATTGCATAGGAAGATGTCATAGATTTTACTGGCAAGTACGAGGCACGTCCATAAAGTAAGAGTACTCAATTTATTACAAATCCAAAAACCAATGTATTTTTAAAAAATTTACACACTCTTTTACATATATCAAACACTATTTTTCAGCATAATTGTCTTC
>JAQFZQ010002268.1:0-14671 GCA_034696005.1 Glomeris marginata
TCCATCGTTCCATTCGCGCATATGGACAGGTTCTAAACTGGGCTTGGAACTCCTGTCACAGTTTATAACTCCTTGGCACTTCATACCAAGCCACTATGGCAGCACAAGGCGTGACGTCACGGATCGGTAAAACGCGTGTAACTTTTTTTTCAATTTGTAATGGATTTCTGGTTGCACCAATGTATATAAGGGACACAAATAGCTACTTACAAACCAATTATCAGGGTACCTTACAAAACCCTGTCAGTTCACCTTTAAGATCAATAAAAGTAAGTACAAAATGTGCTTAATTTTGGCAGGTCTAGGATTGTAATGTTTAAGGTCAGGCTACCAGGCTACTGCTTGGTTCCATCACTCCCACGCATGCGTGAATAAGGTCTGTATTCTTATAAAACGGTGCAGTAGAGAACACAGACCCCCGGGGAAAATTACAGTTGCCACACCACAAAAAAATAATCTGCTTATTTTGAAGCATATTTAATGTTTAGTCTAATTAAAGCTTTATGAGGTTGGCACTTAATCCTATATACCCTAAGGAAATTTTTTAGTGCCATGCGTGCTGGTATCATGCACGCAGCAAGCACGAAGAAGAATGCAAGTGAAACATAGCTGCATCTAGTCTTCTATTGGCATGTGTGCAGCATGTATGCCACATGGCTGCAATGTGCATGGCTGCAACACAGTATTGTCACATGTCACATGCAGCCTTACTGCATCCAAGCAAAATTTATATAGTGGTAGGTTCCCCATAGATGTGTATTTCCCATTGCGCTAGCTGGTTTATAATAATTTGTACAAGACAAACCCCCATATACACAAACACACAGTATTTTTAAGGAACTGTTACACTTCACTGCATCAAACATTCCAGCCAGGAAAATGATATGTAATTGTGAACAATAATTCTTGCAATGAATACTCAAAATCACGGCTACTTAAATATATTAATCCCAACACAGAGTCTGTGGACTTTTCTAAAACAAAAGGTCCTTTTCGACAATTTAATCCGTGATTGTCATTGTTCAGTAATTGAATAATTGCTGCACCTTGTCCTCCTCTCTGGCCTGTCCTTTTGTGGCAGTGGACTGATCAGAGAGTGGGACCAGGCACAGCAATTTCATATTTCCATTCCTGATATATCCTACTTGCCTGAAATTAACTTTTATTTGGTTTTTAAAGTCATCTCGTGTCAAAACCGAAATTCATTTGGGTTTTTCCTGGGAAATTTGTGGCAACAAATGAAAGAAGTTGAAGTTTGACGGAAGTAGGTTTGATTGAAATGCTGGAGCTACCGTTATACAGAGGGGTGATGCGACTAATTAGAGGGCAAACATCCCTCAGACAGACAACCTTCGTCATTGATAGTTGCCAACTCAAACCACATCTTTTTTCCAATTTTTCCTTATATTTTTTATACAAACAAAATGCCCACATACTAGAAAACATATTTGTGTAATTTGTTGCTCTCAAAAATGAAATTCTCATGAAACAAGAGGGAAAAAATCGGCTGACAAATCGCCATCAAGTAGGCCTATTACTTGAACATTAAACATACAAGTTAAGTGATGGATAGATTTATAGTAGATGCCAGAAAAAGAGAATCGCTCAAGATTGTATAGACTACAGCAGTTTGCCTGCAGCAAGATGGCTGCCGTCACATGATGTGCAAAATAATTGCGACATTGCCATGCAATTGGACTTATTGTGAGTGACAGACCAGGTTGATGCTCCCTTAATTCATAATTCTATATTATGCAGTTATAACAAGTGTATAAAAAAATGGGTACCATCAAATAAATGTCAAGATAATGGTGGATTGTTTTCATGGTCCTTATTTCACGTTTAACCGATTTCTAACTTTCTTGAGACTGTTTGAGATTAAGTTGCCAGTTCCAATTGGAAACTTAGTTGTTAAACGATCCGAAATACGTAGGGTGGGACAAGTTCCACAATTTTCCGAACTAGTATACTTGCAAAAATAACACGTGTTTCCCACAACCGATGGGCTTTCCATACAGGAAGTCAAAGGTGTCACATCACAACTATGCATGTGCAAGCTTTTCAAACTTCTATAACTTGTAATGTCTCAGCAAACACATTTTTTAAAATCAATCTGAAGCAAATCAGTTTCATTTTTTGCCATTCTAACCAATCGTAGTGTTTAAATGGGACCTTGCAAAATCGTGTAGGGTCTCCTTTAATCACTGTGCTCCATGCAGTGAAAGCACATATCCGATAGCAATGTGTAATGCAGTCAAGCCGCACTGCTGTCTTGTGTATGCATGCACCGTGTCATAGGATATGTTGGATTTAAATACTTTGTAATTCCAAAATTAGTAAACATTTCGATGGACACATATCATTGCACATTCTCAAATACACTTACATATGTATGTTCTGAAAATTGTTTAACTTGCCCCGTCCTATTTTGGCTCGTTCAACAACTTTCCAATTGGAACTGACAACGTATCTCAAACGGTCGCAAAGTTGTATTCTCAAATAATACTAACATTTATGTAATTTCAATCAAGCACCCACGTCATGTACCATTGGTTTGTTCCAGTTAAACGGCATTTTGTCACAAATAATCGATCAAACTTACGCTCAATTTATGAATCTACCAGAATGTATGTGATTACCAAGATTATGAGTGACAACATTTTTGCGATCTGGATTTTTTTGTGCATTGAAGTTTGTGGGGAGATTTGCTCCAAAACAAATAATTAGCATATTTACCCGTGATATGAGTTTTCCTCTTTTGTTGAAACATAGATAAAGTCCTGTTAAGGTGCCCCGGATCATGACGTTGCTACTGTTCGCAAACACGTTGTCTTGTTTAACAGCTGTAGCGGTGAGTTTTGCTAAAAATGTGAGAAAATTCAAACAAATAAGACACTGTTTTTTGGGGTTTATTTTAAAATTTGCTCACAAAGCATTTACAGCTACTAAAATCCAATTATTTTCCCAGCTAAAAGCAACAAAAATATAGGCTGATAGTATACTATAAAGTGAAAATAAAAGGCAATCTGACATGGTAGTACACAAAGTAAAAACATTTTACCATGTTTTAAGACATTGAAAACTTTGCGTTGATTACAATGAACACCAGGAGTGAGCAACTTTTAAAGCTTCCCACTTAACACCAGAAATTATAATATCGCCTAACAACATCTGCTACCGATTTTCAATTGCCTTGTTTTATTATGCCTCGTTTAAACAAACGCCAATTACATTTTGCATGTTAGCTAAACTGGATTTGGAAATTGAGCGCCCTCTGGCGACACTTCCGGTTCCAGCAATAAATAGTATAGGTTAAATAACTGGCCACTGGAAAAATGTGAGACGGAACAAAAAGAGGGGTGTGTAATTTTTGAGAATTTCTTCAATTAACCCTCCTCCCTCTGCCTTGATTAACAACACAACAGCTATATAGTGACAATGGAGGCCATGGTGGAGGCGCCATCTTGTTGGCACCAAAAGTGGGCCTTCTAATCGGATTTTTGGTGGCGCAGACGTTAATAATAATAAGAAAGGAGTGGTGGTGTTTGTGTTGTATTTATTTTCGGCGGCTCCAACAGCCGCCATTACCCCCTCCGGCTCTGTGATTAGCGATTTAAACCGAGTTCACATAATAACAGAGCGCCGTGAAATTTCACGGTTGTTTAGGGGATTACGTCGGGTTGGGGCTTCTTTTCAGGGGTGAGGTAGTACAATTTATACCCCTGTTTTCCCACTACAGGTGCTCCGGTCTTATGTTATTGCGGCAGCCATCTTTGATGGCAGCCTAAAACTAAATTCAATATTTTTGCAGCAAATTTTCCGCTTAAAGGCGTATTTCTCCTCATATTGTTAACAAGTAAAAATGCGAAGAGGGGAGTGAATTAGACACGGCTTTTATCACTTGCTGTAATACTATAGCTATACAGTGAGAACAATTTTAAAAACAGCACAAGGTAAAAGAGGTATGTTTCAATGTAATTAGGTGTTTAAATTCCACTTTAAAACCTATTCTTTTGCAACGATAAATAATTTCAGTTATTTCCTCGTTACATATGTATAAAACCAAAAAATAACCAACAATGAAATAAATTACCAGGCGTGCCAAAAGTAATTTTACTTCGAGGGACAAAAAGTAGGGGAGAGTTGCAACAAACTAATTGCCATTTGATGTTTTTTCACCAACAAAAAATACAACCGTGAACATGAAATATTTTTCATTGTTTGGATCAAGTTTTGGAAACAATTGCACATAAATTACTTTGCTACGGAAACTAGGCAGACTTTACATAATGTAGCGCAAATTTATTTCTATTATGCAAATACATTGTAATCTAGCAATAATGTTTGTGTTTTTTTTAATACCAAAATTTCGCAACTCGGCTATGAAAGAATGAGGGAATTCATAAATGTTAGAACGTGTGTAATGTAGAAATTAAATCTAAAATTAAAGGAACTCCTAAATTCAAATGCAAAATTCGTTGAACTCTTACTTCTATATTTCAAATGTACAAGTTTAATTATATCTATATATTAGTGCATTGCAAGCATCATTACAAAAATGCAAGGTTTTCAGTGTCCATTTTCATAGTAGTCACATGACTTAATTGTATTATTATTAAAAGCTGCATCAGCAAAGCATGCATGTTTTGTTGCTGCATTTTTTTTGAAGGCTCTAATCGATTCGATAGCGGCTCTTATTGTTCTGACATCTTCATTATCCGAATATCAACGTGTTTCTTTCATTGGCAGCATTCCCCCCGACCCAAAATTTCTCCAATTTTGCCTGGAATGTTGAGTGAAAAAGTGTTGCAGACGCCGCGCCCTCTATAACGCGTTCATTGTTCGGTAATTATTTGTCGCTGTTGACAGCAAAATGTAACGAACATGTGGCAAAAACAAACCAATACAATTATCTTTGTTCTCACTTTTCAAATTCTTTATGCTTCACCTGCACACTTTTCGTAGTTAAAGGTGAACTGACAGGGTTTTGTAAGGTAGCCTGATAATTGGTTTGTAAGTAGCCATTTTTTAATTTGTAATGGATTTCTGGTTGCGCCAGTGTATAAGGGACACAAATAGCCACTTACAAACCAATTATCAGGGTACCTTACAAAACCCTGTCAGTTCACCTTCAAATGTAATAAGAATAGAAAGAATATCTTACTGAAATTGCTTGGTATTTTCTTGTATGTTCTTAAGTGGACCTTTCCCATTTCCTTTAACTCCACGTACTTCGCGCTTATAGAGTGAATTAGCCTATAGTGTTGATACTTTGTGGCACTTTGAGCCTTGCTTTGAGGATCCCAAATACAATCTGCAGGTTGCATCTTTGACTTGCTCTCCACCTAAAAAGTGCTGCATCAGATTAGAAACTTCGCTTCACTGCAATGCACATGACACAAATGCACTTGTCAAATTTCAATGTTACACTCTAGAAGTAAAGTCAACAAGAAACCAGATTGTAGGAAAACATTTCAAACAGTTTGTAGAAATGGGACGGAAATTCCGAGAAGCTGTCTTAGTATTTATTGTCCTTGAAGATGTCCAAGTTGGGCTTGGCCTACTATTTTTCTCCCAACCAATCAATCACGATTCCTTTTCATAATTGTGTGTATTTTACATTGAAAAGCAGCCATGACCACCTTGGAAATCTTGTACTAACAATACCCTAGGTCAAACAAAGCGCAACAATGGTGCAGAATTTGTCTGAGCACATGATTACATATGATGCACACTGCAAGAAAAGGTTTGTTTTGACTTTGTTCATATCCTTTATTACATTTACACAAAATAGTCCCTGGCTCAACCAAACAGAATGCAATACAATTAAAGGTTATGTACTATATGCATTGTAATATGGTTACCAAGATAGTAAACTCACTCAATCAACTGTTTTTGTTACCTTTAAATATTTCGCAATTATATTGCGAACCACAACGATGCGTGCAATATTTCAATGCTATGCCTATGGCAATGTTGCATGAGATTTCAGCCATTGCAAGAACGTTGCATGGAAAAACGATTTTGCATAATTGCTGGGCATTGCTGGTTATTAGATGTCCCTTAGCTAAAAGACAACTACACAACACTGTTACGAATACATAAATGTCCCAGAATTCGTTGTTTGTTTAAGTTTAAAATGTAATATATTGACCCCATATACACTTCCTGTTTTGCGTTTAACACCCATTGAAGAAAGAGGAATGAATGCAATGGAATCTTATTACACAAAGTGGCACTTAATTTCCATTTAAGTTGCCTGGGGGGGAGAGTAGCAATGTTTCCATGTGTACGACACGTTGACATGTGGTCGGTAAGTTAAGTTCAATCCAGTTTCAGGATGTTTATTTTGCGCACGTGGAAGCTGCCATGACACAAAACAAGGGACAAAGCTATGCCTTGACACAAATACACAAAGTATGCATGCTGTCTGAGATGAAAAGAGAAAAAAAAAATAATGTTGGAACAAAAGTGACAAATGTTAATGTTGACTCAAATTACGTGCAACGGGGCCATGTGGTTACATCTGGCACTCTTGCAACAATGCCACATGCTGTAACATGTCTGCTTTATTGCACCCATTTAGTGACGATATCATTTTGGCTCAATTATGAAATTGAACCCAAATCAGATTATATCACTGAAAAGCTCCATTGTGGCCATTTTTATGACACTCATTTCGAAAGCAGACTGACTACATGTAATAAGTCACCTCCCTCAATTAAGCCATCACTCTGCCTTGCTCTGCCTTATGCTCTGTCCCATGATCCATTAGCATTAAGGTGGATTACACGTAAGCTTGCTTTTTCAGCTGTCAAAACAGCGCTTCATTTAAGAGACTAGTGAGATAAAAAAAATGAATGTTAAAGTGAACCGACAGCTGAATATTACACCTATAGAAATTTATTCAGTTTTAAATATTCATGCATAAATTTATTTCCTGCTCCAAAACCTTCCATGAAAATTGGAGCACTGGGGGTATAAATGCTCGGTTTTATGAGCAATAAAAGTTTCGCTGAAGAGTTATCTTGTGGTGACGTCATTCACATGCTATCCACATAGAAGTTTGCAATTTGAATTGCTTAATATTTTTTTTACTAACTTCCACATAACTTTTGTTACATTTTTTGCTTTGTGTAGGCTAAATTTGAGGGTACCTTACACATTGTGACAGTTCCCCTTTAAAGCTTTTTAGGGTCACTTACCCTACACTTTTCACTGCAATACACTATTCAAAGTTCTGTCTATACACTTTTGAGTTTTCTTCTCAGCTAATTTGTTAATTTCCAGTGTGTATAAAAAGGAATCTGCTCTGTTCGATTAATCCGATTAGGTGTGCCACATATTGCTATAACCCAATAGTATTGGGTAACATTCAATGAGACAGTGAAAAATGTCATGTGTTCATTTCCATTCACGTTGAATGTCTCGCCTCGTTTGCACACATACAAGTTAGAGGAGAGGTCTTTGTTGCAAGCAATTGTGCCTGAACATAATGGGGCGAGTTGCGAGTTGCAGTTGAAACGAGGAGGGCGTGGCCACAAGTTTTCAATTCAACTGCGAACAGAGGGCGCTTTCATGCAGAGTGCTGTGTGCACCAGGTATTTTGGGCGGGGCGTGGTTCAAAAATTAGCACCCCTAATGTGGTGTTTTTTTCTTATTCCTCTCTCTCTCTGGATCTCTCTTTTCGCTCCACCTCCACCAGTCGTAGGGTGCATGGGGTGGGAGATGTGCAACGTGTGTGTTGTGTGGTGTGTGTGTGTGTGGTGCGGTGCGACCGTGGGGTCAGAGTCGGCCGAGCGAGATCGTGGGAAGGCCGTGGAAATTTCTCACACATGTCACAATTTGGTGAGCAAACATGTAGTGCCGGTATAGAGGAGCCGCGAAACACACTTGTTTGTGCTCACTTCCTCACGATGACACCCTACAAGTCATCAGCAAGCAAAATGCCCACTCCTAAACACTCGCAGTTCAATATATTCAGTCCTCATGCACTCCACCTCAACCCAAAATCTTCCATACAGTGCCTATTATTTGTCCATTGCTCATCCCAGGAACTAAACTGCATGTGTAGTTTGTCTCAGAACAACCGTGGTCTTTATGCCCAGCCCCCTTTTCAGCCACTTGGACTTTTTCCAATGATCCTAACAAATTTCTAGTCAATATGTTAACAAAGGTGGAATACCATAAGAACATACAAGGCAGAATGTTCTCATCTTTAATGTCTAATCGAAGCACAGCCTCGGAAAAGTACTCAACTAACATTTTAACTAAAACAAGTGATTTTCACAATATGACGTTCATCGTTCTGAATAGGTTTTATTTTTCCTTGCGCAGCGATTCAGTTTTTCCATATTGCACTTCCATTCATTTTGTGCAAAATCTCGATTTCAACATTCATTTATTCAAAATCTAAGAGTAATTTCTAAAATATCGCAATGTTCTGAAGTACATGCCCTACTCGGGAAGCTTCAGAAAAATCTCCATAAATTTGGCTATGTAAATTAGTGGAGAAAACTTAGAACGAAATTCGCCATAGGATAGCATGGGCAACAGAGCGCCCTCTGGCGGAAAAAGCAGGCGAATCCAAAGGGGTAGGATATCCTATGGGCTATAGGTAAAATGAGAAAAATTCCTGTTGATAAATGGAGAATGTAAATAAAGGAAATTTGCAATTGTTCACCTGTAAATATTGCAACTACTACTGCTCATATAATATGCCTCTATTATACTGAAGTTTTAGGAAGTGACGAAGAGATTCAAATTAACATACAACTATACTAAATCGTAAAAATATAATGGTTTAAAATTACATGGCGCAATTTATGGAGCCACGTGTGGAAATACAATATTCCAGTAATTGCTCAATTATTCTTATTCTTTGCAAAAACTCAATGGTCTGATGGTAGGCCTAGGAATTAGCAATTTTAAAGAAAAGCCAAGAAATTGCCATTTTATGACTAACTCTCAATAAGATAACATTTTTTACACATGTTGCAATATTGCATGAACATATACCTTTATGCAATAATATAAAATGAAATTTAAACTTCACACAGTGTATTTTATGCTTTCTATGTTTTGGTATAGACACCCTGTAAATTTCTTATCATTGTACAGTGCAATTTTTGTTTACTGTCAAGTGAGACCTCGATATCGTATGACAGGAATTTGACAATAACAGTTGAGCATAAGCAAATTTACTTTTCACTCTGTAATCAGCTTACATTTCAACTACAATTGAAAATATACGAGCTGAAAACACTTTTATCGATTAAATAACTTTCAAACTGCATTCAAAATACATGGAATATCTTAAATTTTGGCTAACGTATGTGGGGTACACACTGTAGGCTATTTAAATACATCCGACACCATTAAGTCTGCAAGGATAAGTTGACCTTGATGTTAAAAGCCATAAAGTTATTCATTAACTACAGTTGCACAATTTGATGTCTAAAACCATGTACATTATGGCTTTGGTGCATGACGTCACAGCAAATAAAACGTGCAAACAGCTGGTATAAGATGTGTACTTAGTGCACTACAAAATGTAACATTGGATTGGATAGAAAAGTCTATCACTAGGCCTACAACTTGAAATCTTATCTGTTTTTGTTGTTGGCATGCCAGCAATATACACGTTGCTATTGTTGGTTAACACATGAACTAGTCAAGTGTATTATGACATATTTTCAAACGGATAACGAGGAAAAAAACATGTATTATGTAAAGGGAGGGATATTGGGAAATAATAAAATATGCATGTTGCAAAAATATAAAAATTTGCATGGATGCATGACAGCAATGGAAGTATTTTTGCAAATGCATGTTTTTGCGTTCAAAAAACAATCATTGAATAGATTCTTTTTCATAAATTGTTGCCAGGCGAGAACTGGAAATGGGAAGTGTTTAAGAAAAAAGAAAACACATCCTACTGGTAGACGTTAAAAATGGCATTAGCCTGCGATGAACCTGTTGGGTCTCATTTTTGTCTGCATTTAAAAACCTCCACTTATAATACTTCTTTAACAGCGACCTCCCATGCATTACTAATCGATGATAAAATGTTAACATGTTAGCTAAAATAGCTTGCAACAGACAGGAAAAAAAGCCAGAAAATCCACAAGTCTAAACTGCTAATTATTAAAATTGCACATATGAAATTGCACATTTATTTTAATTATTTCACTACATATAGATTTGCAATTTTCCATTGGTTTCATTATTGCTAATATGAACTGAAAGCATAAATAACATTAATAAACATTTAGGTGTACCAAATTATGTAATGCTTCAATCTGAAAACTAAAATTTCCTTAAGTTTTGTAGAATAATAACATTTCACTGGAATGCAAATAATAATTATCTGAAAATCCAATTTCTAAATGTTATTATTAGAACTTCAGTTGGGGGATATGTCACCAAATTAAAATGACATTGGCACGTGAAAGCAAGAAAATTCCGGTTTGTAAAACAGGTTTTTATTCACGTATATCACTGAAAGACTAGTGAAAGCATTGTCCCCAAATTTCCTATAGTTATTTACTTGACTGCATGCAAATTGTTAAGTCCTGAATGAACAATTGAAAAGTTCCTTTACTTACTGGATTTTTCTTCACTTGTGTGTCGATCGACCACACTTGACTGGATTGTTTCAAATAGGGATGTTATTAAATTATTACATGCATTATAATTAACAGCATCTTAATAACACCATCAATTTATTAAATTAGCTTCATCCCATTTGCATGTCAAATCCGAATATCTAACCAACTTTTGCAAAGTCATGCATAATATTTTTTGCATAATACTTTGCACAATTGTGCAGAAAACATCACTTTTAACATGCAAGTTTTAAAACATTATTCGTGGATTATCCCCCCAAGTTACACTATACTCATTTAGCACTTTCAACAATAAGAAATGGGGCATTTTACGGATAGTTAAGTCAAAAAATAGGAACCATTAAGGACAGACATGTTTCTTTTTTGTGTGTGTTCAACCCATGAATGCATGTAATGCATGTACATTGTAAGTAGGCTTAATTTGAGAGAAAGATAGGGGACATTGTTCGCACGGAAACGAGTAAATGGCATCTAATTTGACAAAAGTATACTAATTGAATGCAAATAAAAATGGAGAGGGAAAAAGTTGAGTGTATAGACGTGCATGGGCGGTAAACAAGGTGAAGCAAGATTAACCCAAGAAGGAAAAGGTCAAGGAGGTTTGACTGGACTCCACCCTTGGCAAATCTCTACCTGTATACTCTTGGATACGTGTTTTGTTTGAGCCGCCTCTCGGTGGCCTCTTTTGCACAATTTTAACCCCTCGCACCGCAAAACTAAACCCACATAACGCACCGACCTCAAAAGCTTCCGCCGAAAAACACCAAAAAACGGCGGCCATCTTGTTTCGCGGCCGCCATTTTCCGCCGCTTCCGCTAAACGCTAAACTGTGTGCATCTCGCACCAGACTTTTAGGACGTTCACATCTCTTATCTATGTGTAACTGTACCTTGTATAGACCACACATTTCTTGTTCATATACACTATTGACACACTCTTCTCTCTCTATAGCTCTCTTTTCCTCGAAGCAACCACAATGGCCGCCATCTTGCCTACTTTCCTGTTCTTTCTTTATATTCGCATCTCTCTCTCTCTCTCCATAAATATAGCCTTTGTTTACATAACTGCACTTAAAAAATGTTATCGATATTTTCTCAACGATTATACTATATCTCCATTTAATCCGATATTTTATCTCGCCATTTATCAAACGATATAATTTGAGAAAATCCTAATCTAACTTTTTATCATAGCATTTTGCTGTTTGTCTAGTTAAAGTCTTCATGAAGTTCTAAAATAAACCATCAAAAATCAACCATATTTAAAGCACTATATATGTAATTACTAAATTAGTTGAAATATTTTAATGATCATTGGTTAGGCTATATATAATAAATAACATTTCCATGGTCATTTCGATTTCATTTGAATACTAGTGAAAGTGTGAACACAACGTGAAAGTGAGATAGCTGCATGTATATTTGTACAACATGGGGAAAAACCGTCTGGAAATAAAATAAAAAGTGCAGGTTAAGCATGGGTACAGCTTACATAATGTCATGTACAAAAATAACACTGAATTCAAGAGTCATTGCTAATTTAAATATACGCAATGTTTACTATATTTGCGCATATTATTATGATTTCTCAGTAGCAAAAACCCGAAATGGCCACCAATTCTCCAATTCCTGAGAATAGGGTGAACCAAATGACATTGACCTGTACTGAAACACCTGGGAATGCAGTGCACAAAAATTCCATTAGCCTACAAAATTTCAGCAAATTCCCAGTCCATTAATCGAAGCATCTGCATTAACTTTCAAACACTTTGCAATGTTGCAGGGAAAAAATAATGGAGCAGCATATATATTTTTTTTCCTGTGATGACTCAAAATTATTGAACCTGAAAGGTGTAAAACCTACGAGAAATGCTGTTCCACGTTTTTCAATTCCATAATCAACTGTAACTTTTATAGTTCCCTTATAGTCAATTAATCAAGAGGATCCCACAAGTTAATTGTACAAAAAAAAACAAACACTGAATTGCATTATTAAATAGACACGTTTTATGCGAGACTAATTCATTTCCTATATAAGGACTTGATATGAACTTGCTAAAAAAGTGCTTATTTCTTTTTGTGTTGCAGGTTTGCTACTGTTATCAACACCGCCAACGACTCAACAACCGCATTTAACTTCACATAAAGAGAATGCAAAGTTATTGCTTAGATGACAAGTTGTCAATTGCGAAACAAGATGGCCGACAAAAAACAAACATCACTCGTCGCCATTATTAAAAAAAGAGAAGAAAAGAAAAGCAACTTATTTTCTAAAATGGCGACCTGTTTTCAGAGAAATACTTCACACAAGTCTGGACAATGACTGACCAAAAAGAAAAGTATAGACACAGGTTTTCCACGCTTGGGTTCAAATAGGCCAACAGCATTTATGGTCACCTCTAAATTTATCACTTGACCCCACAGAAATATATTAAAAAATGTTGGCAATTTTATTATTTTCACCAATATTTCTATAGCTGAAGTTAAAGTTTGTCGACCGCGGATCCATGTCAATCCGTGTTGACGACAATTTTCACTTATCTGTGTCCTGGGTCGTAACCATGGTTACCAATTGTCACCTTAACCAATAACCATAGAGCACCTAGTTCGCAAAATTTCCCTGCAAAAAAAAATCCCACTCGAAGGGTCATTGAGCTGGCACTTATTGACTTTCCAGTCATCTGCTGCTATAGATAATACTACAATAGTGTTGCCCAAGTTTGATCACTCTTCCTGCGGAACGATTTCAACAACCCTACCCATTGCATTCTGCGAATTCCCAATATATATTCCCAATGGTATCAGTATATCCTGCCATTAGTTTGTTGTCCTCTTTTCCTTGCACTTTCTAAGAAATATTTCCTTGAATCGAGTTTCCAATTAATTGTTTTATTGGATAGATTACGGTAAGTTTTTGATGAAATTTAAGTGTTGCTGTTGCAATCATATTACACGAAATCTGATGATTTTGTTTTTTCCTGTGTTTAAAAAGTCTATGTGTTGTAGTTCCATATGACACATGTAGGTGGCGCTTGCAAGCACTGCGCATGCGCATTAGGAAACGACGAAATGGTGAACTTACAATTTTCAATACAATATAATATTTCAGGCAACAACAGACTTGACTTTTGCAATTAATATTTCCTAATTAATTGATCATTTGTGAATCCCAATTTGGATAAAGTTATTAGGTACCTAGGATATATCTATCGATCGATGGATCGATTGATTGATTGAGCAGGTTTCAGCCACGTGGCAGGTTGATGCGTGTGCAAAAAATAAAGGTTAAGCTCGTGTTTGAGGAAAGTTTTTGAACACTTTGAAGAGGCGATTTCAACTTGGAGTCGCTAAATTTGATAGCCAAGTGCTTAACTGCTTCGTCGGCCCGTTTAACATCTAAGCATCAAATGGCAAATTGCCGAAAATTAATTACCTGAATTAATTAGCATTGTGCTTGGCTGGCGCTCATTATTTATTCCACCATTTAACGAAATTGGTGGGCAAACTGACAAACAAACCCTTGCTTGCTTTACAAATTCCGTCCCATTTTTTCTTTATTTTTTCTGGCCCACAAAAAACTATTTTAATGTAATGAAATTTGCACTTACGATGGACAGGCTGAACAAGAACGCAATGACGATAACTTGTGTAACCCTGCAAAAACATATCAACATTAGTATAATCATCGATTAATTATACGCACAATTAATTATCCAGCAAAATGATGGCACTTACTGCAAAAAAGAAAAACACAGCAAACATTAGAAACTTAAATAATCGACAATGAGAACCAATTATTGCAAAATATTATTGGAAAAAAGTGATTCATTTTCTCCGTAATGTTGCATAATCGTGCAGAACAACTTTTGCCAAATATTTAGACATCATTGCATAAGTGTTTTGCAAAGTCGATCTGTCATATACGTACGTATAATATTTTCCGAACAATTTTAAAACTTTGTTGCATAATTTTAAAACTTTGTTGCATAATTTTAAAACTTTGTTGCATAATTTTAAAACTTTGTTGCATAATTTTAAAACTTT
>JAQFZQ010002269.1:0-14669 GCA_034696005.1 Glomeris marginata
AAATAAAAAATGGTTTTCCTACCTTCAATGCGAGTGAAGAAGATTTCCCGAACAGCCAAAAATTCATCCTCCGGTGTTATGTTTGGAGAGCCCAATAAATCATTTTCTGGCCACACCTCCCTATGAATAATAATAATAATATGTACAATGTCATAATCATCAGAACACTCCTCAAATTTTTTCAGGGTGTTCCAGTGTTTCAGAGGCGAACCTAAATATCCTATTGTTAATTTAAGCTTTTCATTAAATGGTCATTCACGTACGAGTGAAACAACTTGTAATAAAGTTATTTTTTTTAAATATGTAGGATTATTGTATTCAAAGTTCTACATTGGTCAACCAATAACAAAAGAAATTACAATACCTGGAAGCTCTAAGTAGGGCCAAAGCTTCCGGCACTTGTTTACCGTGAAGAAAGTGATGAATCCGCTTCATCGCATCATTCCTACAATACAAAAATAATAAAATCGGGCAAATTCATTACATTTCTATCAATTTATTATTAATTCCCACACTGGTTATCCACAACTGACCTTTGATCCTCAATGGAGGTATCAGAAGCAGGGTCAAAAGGCATAATGGAGGGAAGCGGGTCGCTTCTCCTTCATCAACCTTTCAGGATTCTTATCCTTGTCGAAATTTATCGATTCCAGCTTTGTGATTGGACGATGAACTAGAAGCTCCCTTTCACTTATCGACTTCACATCCTTAAATGCCTAAAAATTTACAAAACGTTTAAAACCCTTAATAAAGTCTCTTAGTACGTAAAAATGACAATTATGTTTAATTGTTTGATCAAACAGAACATATTTTTCTGCTCTTCTATCTATGCCCACTGTGTGAATCAGGACAGTAAGAACCATAAAGTTAAAGGAGAACTGACATCAATTTCATTCCATTTAATCTTTACATTTCACATATGTGTAAAATTTTAGGCCTATTCGATCATATGATCGAATAGGCCTAAAATTTTACACAAGTCGAAATTCAGAACTTACTTCATTCGATTTATTGTTTCCAACTGGTAAAATAAACCTCTATGCAGTTTGTCATTCAGAATTCATAATTCTTTCCTAATTGTATTTCAAATTGAAGACGACACATCAATTTCAACTAATCAATTTCACCACCATATGCTGCACGAGATCGCACGAGATCTCGCACGAGATTCACAACATACCGACTCGTCGTCGGCGATACAGAATCGGTACGGCGCAAAATTACGTTTTACAAACGCTGTTGGAGTCGCTGCCTGTTGGAGTCGGCAACTCAAATTTTCGTTTTAGTTTAGGTTAGGTCAGGTCAGGTTAGGTTAGATTAGGTTAGTTTTAGGTTGGGTTAGGATAGGTTAGGTTAGGTTAAATTGGCTAGATCGATTGTTTTAAAAAAAAACGCGATTTCGGATACCGACTCCAACAGGCAGCGGACTCCAACAGCGTCGGTAAATTGTAATTTCGCGTGAGGTTAGGGCTGCGGTGATAAAACGAAATTAGTGACTCTATCGCTCGTTAGATGGCATCGCGGACGCCACGGTTCCCATCATTTCGTCGCTGTTCTGTTAGAAACGTCTGCCGACAGCTCGATATATCTTGGACTAATAATCATCGTTTGGATTGGACGCGTGCTCATTTCACGCGGATAGAGCAATATGGCGGAGGGTAATAACGCTTTGGAAAATTGGTTGCAAGATTCTGCTGCTGCCGAGCACTCGAAACCGACATTATGGGATCCAGATGTGAGCACGGATTGGGAAAAGGAATACCCAACCCAGACATGCATTCTCAGGATAAAAAGGTCTATTTGAAATTTGTATTCGTATTATGATCGGTTCATTGCCGATCTTTTCCTTCCCACCTGTAATCATGAAAATGGACGTTGCCTGGTGTGAACAATGCTACGATGGGCGAGTTCAAACCGATCTGTAATAAGGGGGATTGTCATTTCGTCATTTCTGTTCTGCGCAGTGCACTGCGCAGAAATTTTCTTGCTGTTGCGTATTTAAAAATTATGTTTGGAAACGTGATTGGCACATGGTGATTAATTTAACATTGGGTTTTCTTTTTTAGGGACATTATGACAATTTACAGCGAACCGCCACCAGGAATGTTTGTTGTTCCAGATGATGAAGACATGACAAAAGTGTGTATTTCCCCTCCACTTTCTGTCAGCCCTCGTAATAGCAGCCTTCATTATAAGAGCATTTCTCCTTTTGCAGATTCATGCCATCATCATTGGACCGTTTGACACTCCATATGAAGGAGGTTTCTTCTACTTTCTGATACGTTGTCCGCCAGATTACCCCATCCATCCTCCAAGAGTTAAACTGATGACAACCGGGGATGGCAAAGTACGCTTCAACCCAAATCTCTACAAAAATGGAAAAGTCTGTCTTAGTATTTTGGGGTTAGTTTTCGAAATAGAATGGCACGTATGCTTACAAAATACTGAATTTATGTTTAATTTGAAGGACATGGTCAGGACCCGCTTGGAGTCCGGCGGGCAGTTTGTCCAGTGTACTGATCTCTATCCAGTCCCTCATGAGCGAAAAGCCTTACCACAATGAGCCTGGATTTGAAAAAGTAGTTCAATATTGTTGTGTGCTTTTGCTTTCAAATATTAAGGGTACCATTGTTACTATTTGTGCAGGAAAGGAGCCCGGGAGATAGTAAGAGGTACAGCGAGATAATTCGGCACGAGACGATACGAGTCGCGGTATGCGACATGCTCGATTCGAGCAGTACGGCCGGGAAAAGTTGCCCTAAAGTCCTCAGGTAATATATTATATATTAGATCTGATGTTTCCCACGATTGGACTTTAATGAATCCTTAATAAAAACAGGGACGTGATGGAGAAATCGTTTCAGGAGTTTTACGAGTATTACGAGAATTCTGTTCGCAGTAGACTTACTTTTTCAACGCATCCCATGCAGGTTAGAATATAGATGTCATTTTGTTTATAAAATAGTTGCACCATGGAAGAGTTGAACAATATATAATTGGTGTTTCAGGATCCTTTTGGGGAGAAGCGAGGTCACTTCGAGTACGTTCAACTTCTGGCGCGACTTCAAAGCATAAGACAGAGGCTTGGAAATTTTTTACTGGAGGAGAAAAATGGTACTCAGCCTCTTACTGAAGCTCAAAGTGACGATTCGGACCTTGATCAGTCAAATTCGTGATGGGAAAAAACACTATATCTTTTTTGTCCTTTTTTGGCAGTTTCTGTTGAATAGTTGTGCAGAAGTTAGATTCCTATTTGAAATCTGATTCAAACTGTGCCATATGTTATGTGAATTTCCAGTATAAAAACAACACATGGTTTATTGAGTATCACTCTTATTTCCGTTAATTCACACGGACACAATAAACGATGTATAAAATGTTCCGGTATCATTCGTTCATTATTTGGGACGTATGAAATGTCATGTAACTATATAATAAATATAGTATCAGTAATAAATTACTTTTGTATTCATTTAGAGTGACAGATATACACTTGAATTGATTTTTTATAGGTTTTTCCACTTCACCTTACAAAAATATTCTACAAGAAAATGATTTGCATACTGTTTTTAGTCTTTATAAACCGTAAAATAAATATTTCTAAGCATTTTCAAATCGTGAAAAGTGTGTTCATTTTTTTTTTAATAATAATATAAAACGGCTCGTACGCGAATCACATTTTTTAATTTCCAAGGATTTACAAGAAAGAAACATGAAATTGATGAAATGACGTTGTACGTGTGACGTCACGAGTTAAAGACCCGGATGAAGCGACGTTCCAATGTTTACGATCGCGTTTATCGCCAAATAACCGTTGCGATTTGAAATGAAAATCACATACGTACATTTACATACATTCCGGTAAAGTTATTTTCCGGGAAATAAATGGAAATAAGGAATTTAGAAGTGGAAGCGAGAAGACGGACGAATTTCGACCAATGGGAGAAGCGTAGTGAGCGAAGCTCGGGACATTGGCTCCGCCCCTTAAGCCGACAAGGGTAAATGGCGGCGGAAGAACTATGGTACTTCGCGAAAGACCATCTTATGAACACTCCGAGCCGAAAATGTGGCATAGATCCCGACAAAGAACTGTCATATAGACAACAGGCTGCAAACTTCATTCAAGATATGGGTCAGAGGCTTAATGTGTATCCTTTTCCACACGAATTTCGAAGCCGACATGCCACAAATTCACGCCGCCAATCTCCGTGTTTTCGCCTCCATTTCCGTTAAAACCCCGTTTAATCGTCGTTCACTCGTTCCCGGCAGTGCACAGAACATCGAGGATAAGGTATAGTGCGGTTTGGAAGCGATGTGATCGGTATTTTTGGTAAAACAAGTACGGCGTATGAGTTAGGCTTAAACGCGTTTTTGGTTCATGCACCACGTGACCCATGGCTACTATGTTCGCATCTGGTGCATTAGCCTTGGGACAATTTTAGAAGCGCACTTTCTTGGAATCGTCACAACCCAGCGTTCATTTCTTATCTGTGTTTGTTATTTTTTAACAAAATCCTTGTTTGTCTCATCCAACTGAAGTGAATAACGTAGATAAAAATATGATTGCAATGAATTTGTTGTTTTGAGATTTGTATACATCAGAACAAAGCCCTGAAGAGATGAACCAGTGAAATGTGGTACAGTGAAGCCTCCATTATCAGAAGTTGATGTAAACATGATGCATAAATATATATGAGGACATGCAAAAATTTGGAATTTAATACTCAAAATTCAAGTGAAAGATGAAAATCGAACACCTGTATATAAACAAGGTTCATACCACTCGTGGAAACCTGGAAAATCGGGATAAATTCAGGGAATTTGTCAAATGTTGCCAAAACTTGAAATATGCATGTTGCATGTGATTTAAATTAAGAGTAATTAGAAAAAATTGCAATAAAGCTAACTTAACCTGCATATAATCAATATGCTCTGGAAATGTTTTAGTGGGAAAATGTATTTTTAGTGTTTGCAAATATAATTTTATGAGTTCCTGATAATCGGGGTTTCACTGTATATATGTACTGCCAAACAAAATGCCTCGTAATACCGTTAACTTGGTGATCAGCAATCAGTTGTGTATCAACACTGCCATCGTCTACATGCATCGATTCTACATGTTCCACCCGTTCACTAAATTTCACCGTAATGTGAGTATGCCGTTAGAAACGTGTCATTTTTCGTTAACGTGTAATTGATGGGATTTTTCTGCTTTGCAGTCAATAGCCACGTGTGCTTTATTCTTGGCGGCCAAAGTGGAGGAACAGCCGCGAAAGTTGGAACACGTGATCCGAGTGGCTCACATGTGTCTGCACCGCGATGACAAACCGTTGGACGCGAAAAGCGAGGCGAGCAGCCAAACTTAATTCACGGGCAGTAATATCTATTGCCATTGATAATGAGGCAGTTTTTGCTGTTTCATTATCCAGGCTTACCTCGAAAGAGCCCAGGAATTGGTCGGCAACGAGAACATCATGCTTCCAACGTTAGGTACGTATTCGCGCTACGTTCAACAACCGCGCATTTTCCCTCAGCGTTCACGCTTCTTTCCGCTTCTCGTAGGATTTGACGTCGCCATAGATCATCCCCACACTCACGTTGTCAAATGCTGTCAACTGGTGAGAGGTATGTATTTCTTCAGCAATTCTCAACTTATGAAATGATTGGTTTGCGCAACATTTTGATTAGTCAAAACTCCTTATAACGAATCTGTGGGGATCTTAAAGGTGAACTGACACGGTTTTGTAAGGTACAATGTTTTCCGGATTAGACAGGTTTTTACCGTATATACCGCTTTGGAAAACTCAATGCGATTAGTAATGCACAATATTGTCGTGTCAGTTCTCCCGAGTAGTGCGTGTAAAAATAGACTGTGACATGCTTTTGACTCATAGTTATTTTATTACGAATTACAGCAAGTAAGGACCTCGCGCAAACGTCCTATTTCATGGCTACCAACAGGTTGGTTGATGCTCTTTTAAAATATGTTACGGGAACTGGTTTAAAAGAAGTTTTGTGTTTTATATCCACAGTTTGCACCTTACCACGATGTGTCTCCAGTACAAGCCAACGGTCGTCGCTTGCGTCTGCATTCACTTGGCTTGCAAATGGGCAAACTGGGAGGTGAGTGATCACTGATAGTTGCTGTTTGTTTCTTGAATGCACAGTGATAAATTTTTGATGATCACCGCAGATTCGGAGGTCCAGTGAAGGTAAAGACTGGTTCTGGTACGTGGACAAGAACGTCACGTCGGAGTTACTCGAAGGTATTGACTGACGTGTGGTTTGTTAGTTCCGAAGCCGGTTGCTTATATACGTTGCGATCGGTCACTTTTGCAGAGTTGACTGCGGAGTTCTTGGCAATCCTGGATAAATGTCCCAGCAGGTTGAAGCGCAAAATAAAAAGTGCTACGGCAAATAAATCCGATAAGGTAACTTTGATATGGTAAGGGTTGATTTAGGTATGGCAGAGCTGAAGATCGGTTGTAAATTTCAGGATGGCACTTCGGGGAAGAAATCGGATGACCCGTCGGGCGCCGAGGAATACACGATGGCCGACATGAATCAGTATCACGATCTTAGGATCGATAGAGCCGATTGGAAGGAGGTGACCAAGTCGTCGAAGAGTGGCGAAAAGGCGAAAGCGAACGAGGAAAGAAAGGCGGTGAAAATTGAGCCTGGTCTTGTTCCTCCGAGTCCGCAGTTTCCCTTGAACACACCTTCTCCGCAGAAGACTGACCAACCTCTGCCAGGTGCGATCTTCAATTTCTTTATTTTATTGCACTATCGGTGCCAAAATCACAATTGGCATGCAGTAAGTTTCTACGATGTAGTGGTAAGATTCGGTGAAAATTGCTTTAAAATAGGATCAGTTGCTGAACATTGGCTATACAAGCTAAATCTAGTTTTTGGCACGGGTATAATTCAATGTAATTAGTGCATTTAGAGCTTGAAACGTACTTAGTTTAATATGCAGTTTTCGCTTGTTCAATTTTGGATAACGTGCAATTTTTGTGCATGAACGTTGTTCCACTTGGACGGGTTATTCATTTACATGAAATCTTTCTATAGTGGCTGCCGTAATATAGTCTGTTCACAGTTGACTTTAAAGTAAAATGGCATCTTCTTGGAAATTGTTGCATATTGGTTGGTGGGTGTCGAATTTGCTCCACAATGTTGGAGAGTACTATAAAGGGTGGTGACTCTCAATCATTGGTAGCTGGATCCCAGGAGCGCATTTATAGGGAGATTCCACTGTATATAGCTGCACATATTATCTGCTTTGATGTTACCTTGATATTTTAACAGCAAACGTTTGTTTTCATGCGATAGTGACTGCAACCGACTCGACGGATGCCGTCGCGGAGAGCTCCACGCCGTCACCTTCCATGCATAAAAAGCAGAAGCTGAGCACCCCGAAGCAGTCCAGGGAGAAGAAAGATGCCGAACGGCGTGAAATGCGAGAGAGGGAAAGAGTGATCGCGCAGACCAAACAGAATATAAAGACCGAAAAGGAACGAACGGCTAGACTCAGTAATCAACACGTGGATGCCGTAGTTGCGTCGGTGTCATCGGGGGAGATTCCCAAGTCCGCCGTAAGGCCTCCTCAGGTAACCCCGGTCCCAACTCATCCCGTTGTGTCTGCACCTTTGAACAATAACCACAAACAGCACGACCCTGCCTTGGAAAGGAGAAAAAATGTGCAGTTGCCTGGCTCTGGCAACGACTGGAAGGACCCGAGCGTTAGGATAGAAAACAGTCATGCCAATGGCAGGCATGTTGCTGTTACACAACAGCAGCAGCAGCAACCACCACCACCTTTGCAAACTCAAGTTGTAACGCAGCCGATGCAGCAACACGGCAAAGAAAGTGATAGTGCTCCGCAAAGCCTAGTGCAGAGTTTCAACCTTGAGGCAACATCAAACACGGACCCTTCTCAGATGAAACACCGAGAACACCGCAGTCACGGTTCGAGGTCTGTCGGTGGTCACCATCATCCTACGGGTATTACGACGAAAGTCCACGTCGGTCAGGTACACGGGGTTGACGCTAAGGAGAAGGACAAAGCCGTCAAGCACCACAGGTCTAAAACTCCTCCTGCTGCGCTGATGGAACTCGGTCATCAGCCCCACCAGCCCTTCGTAGACCATCAACACCAGTTCCTTCCAGTGTCTGCGGCTGCGTTCGGCGCGCAGGTGAAGCAGGAGCCTCGCGTGCCCTTGCAGATGCCCAACTTCCACAGTCCGAATGGAGGAGGTGCGTCCGTGGCCGGAGACAATAACCAAATGGACTTGATGCTCCAGAATCTTCAACCTTTCTCCAACGTGGATAGCAACGATAACCGTAGTGTGGAAAAGCCGGAGAGGAAGGAAAAGCATAAACACAAGAACCGTGTGAAGGAACGGTCGAAAGCTCGTGACAGAGATAAAGAGTATCTGGGCCCTGGTGTTGCCTCCAACCCAGGTATTCCAGTCCCTCATCAAGGCATTAAACTGACCATTCCGAAGGACAAGCTGGGTTGTGACGACGACGCGCCGGAAGTGTTTGGTTCTGGCGTTGCAAGTCACCCGATGGCAACCGTACGGACTACTATGCTGCCTGTCCCCCAGCACCCTGTTCCCTCCTTGTCGCACCACGTTCATCAATCGAGCCAGGGACCGGGTCCGAGCCCTCCGAAGGCTGCCGTCGGGGGTAGTCTAAAAATCAAGATCCCCAAGGAGAAGCTACTGACTCCAAAACCGAGCCAAAATAGCTCTGGAGCGGGAGTTGCAGGACGTGGTGGGTTGAAGATAACAATCTCAAAAGCAAGGCTGAACGCTGCATCAGCTTTCCAGGTCTTGGATTCTGTCGTCCCTGGCAGTGGCGGTGATGTCCCAGTGGCTCCTCCGCCAGCGGTCAACGCGAAGGAGAGTCGTAAGCGTGCGGCTTCCAATAAGGATGTTGCCTCGGCAGCGAAACCCAAAGTGGCTAGGCAGGCCGCGAGGTTCAGTAAGACTTCCGAGCAGACGGCTCCAACGTTATCGGCGCAGGCCACGGCCCCGGACATGAACGTCGTCGCTTCGTCCCAAATGTCGAATCTAACGCCGTTCCAGGCGTCTTTGATGACTACTCCTGAAGCATCCTTAAGGGCTTTCCAAATCCCCGTAGGCCAGGGTTACAACCACGGGGGCATGATGATGCCCGACATGACTCACGACGCCGCGCCAAAGATGGCCGCAAACAGGAGAGGTGCCCACTCGAAAAGAGGAGGAGGTGGTGGTGGAGGAATTGCCGAAAACGTCGCCGCAATGCCCAATGTTTTCCATCAGATGAATGCCGGACCTTACCCGTACCAACAGTTTTACCCCCCTCATTACCAGAACCACTACTTTCATCAGCCTCACGTGGCCCACCCGCAATCCGACTTCAGGTACTTCCCCCATAACCGTCCACCCATGCCACCACCTTTACCTTCGGGACCTCCGCCAGAAGCCCCACCTCCTCCCCCTCCTCCACCTCTCCACGAGTGACGTAAACGTGGAAATAAGACTGCCGAAGCGGCTTCGCGAGCTTCTGCATTATCAGTTGTCGCAATTTGGAATGTAGCATTGGAGGTTATTATATAGGCAAACGTATCCAATTGTGGTAAGGTTATCACGAGCAGTGGAATGATGATCTGGTAGTGTTTGAAATTGGAGAGGGTTTTTGTTTTCCTTCTCGTTGAATCTTTTGCCATCCTTGTGGGTTTCACTGCCGTAGTACCTCACTTGATTGCAGTGATGTCTTCAGCCGTGTACTGATAAATTCGCTGTATCTGTTGTCCGCATAGAATTTGTTTCTTGTTTTGAAAACTGTTTTGCAAGTGGTGTGCGTTGTTTACACGTGCTACGAGACAAACATTGCCCTCCTATATTATTAATTTATTGTCTGGCTCTGTGAAGAGGGCCTGCTCTGAATCGGGGCAACATTTCACGAATATTAAGTACGCGAAGGCCTTGTTTAGGAAATAAGGACTACCGTATTAATACAGTTTTCCAAAATCATGCTGTGGCATACGTAGAAGCGGATTGAAACGATTGCCTGCGTTGGTTCAATCTGTGATGTGTTGTCACTTATTTACCTCGTTTGGTTACTATTTAGCACACGGGTAAGTGGCTAAATATTACTGAAGTTGGTTCCTGGCAATGGAACTTGGGTGATCGGTTAATTGTGTTACGAGTAACGCGATAGCTGCGCTAAACATTTGGAAAATTACACATCTATGGAGACTACTAGTTTTCTTGTGTATATATACATACTGTATTTCTGCACGGTTTTGGCATATCGGAGAAATACATAACTATATAGTTAAGCAACTCGCAGTCTTGTACTTAACAGGAAATATACCATTGTACGGATGTGATTTGTGGAGATATTAGTGAGAATGTGTGTACATCATGCTACTGTAGCGAGTGTGAATGGATTAAGTGGCTGCAGTTGATGCAACTTTGTTCATTTGATCTATAGTTCTATGCAAACAAAAACTACTAGCATGTCAGCAGAAAAATAAGAAAAACCCATAAGGAAAAAACATGGCAATCGTACAAATTACGAAAAGGTGTAAATTGCATATTTGTGAATAAAACCTTGAGGGCATGGCGAGGGTTTTATGCCAGAAGTCTGCATTTGGCATTCTTATTTTCTTCTGTTTGAGCAGAATACAGATTCCAGCATAGACAATTTTCATTTGAGTTGCAATTCAGCATTGTACACAAGACATTTAAGAGATGGGAAAATAATTTTGTTGAATGCGGCAAGGTTTATTTTTTGTCCCAACTGAATGGAGAAAAACTAAGCAAGCGCAGACTGGTCTATGTAGGCAAGGATTCATTATAGTGTTACCAGGATGTGGCTCCCCATACCTTTAACATTGGGAGGGTGGGGTTTGCACATCTCGGTTATTGCTGTTGACGTGATTGGGTGATGACTTCTTGGCGGCACAACTGTTCATTCTGGGAAAGAACGTTGGCGAGGTGCCGTCACTGTTCTATCTAGTAGATATGCATATGTTCTGCCAGTTTTCTACTGACGTTTCTCCAATAGCAGAGCGGAACAAATCTCCCAATTTGCAAGTTGAAAGGTTTACAGTTAGCATTAACGTTATCGATATCTTCTATTACTGTAATTTTCCCCCGAATGTAATTGGGTCCATTAAAGTCTTCCACTACTGGATGGCATGGTTGTGACGCAACTCGTCGACACCCAGAATGCATCCGTCATTTGTAAGCAGCACTCTCTTGTGGTGACTCCAGAACCGTTGTCGTTCTGCCACCAATGTACAGTGGTCACAGCCAGAGTTCAGCCTCAAATAAAAAATGCACCAACCATGCGAACGGGAACATTCAGGTTTGGTGACATCATCGGCTACGGAAAACCCTGGATTGCACCAAACCTGAATGTCTCCATTCCCATGGGATGGACCTGCTTAAGTTTAGGGAGAGGGGGGTGCATTTGAGGCTCAACTCTGGTTGTGACCACTGTAGGTGCGCCACATCCTGGTAACACTATGCTGAATCCTTGATGTAGGTGTGGGGGAAGTGTTCGGAACTTCAATATTAGAACCTAGTACGCAAACGTAACCTTGCTTAGCAGGTCTAGTAAATCCTGCCACCTTCAGAGTTGTACCTGCAACTGCAATTACATGACCAGTCACTTAGCCTTTATTATACTATCCAATGTTGGAGTTCAAAGTGAATGTATCTTCGCTGAGCAGGTTCAGCGATGAACAAATCGATGCCCCTTCTAAATGCTCGCATGCTGCCATCTGCAGAGTTGCAACGCAATCACGTGACAAGTTAGCCTTTGCAATACCAACCTTTGGTGGTGGGAAATTGATATTTGATACATAAATGGTGATACGGTTCCTGATTGATCGTTTTGGACAGAAATAGTTGAAGACCGTGCCGGCGCATCACATGGCGTGACAGCGGCTCTATCCCAAGTTTTCTTAGCATTATGTTTGAGATGATAAGATGACGTCGTGGCATAATATCTGGCTCAACCTTTGCAGAAGGTAATAGTGTTGTAAGTTGACGGAGCAGTGCAAAAAAAAACCTGCTTCTATAGAAATTGGGAAGCGCAAAATTGCTCATTTAGGCTGGCAGTTGTGGACTTTTTGTTGTTTGGTCGTGTGCCAAACGCTAATTCCAACCATAATTCACAGCAGGCAAACGTTTTTCGTTCGCTTTTGTTTGCTCCCAGTTTCATTATGCAGTTTTATTGTGGAACTATGGACGAGAGCTGCGCTTTCATCAACTTGTTCACTTATTAACGTCGTCTTCTTCACCAGTCGCTGCAAAATCTTAAGACTATACTTTTATTACTAATTTACAAGTCCTGTTTTACATAATGAGTATAGGCAATCTGCAGCCGATTCTTATGCAGCAAACGCTTTGTGAAGGTGATTGGCAAAGCTGTGATAAAAAGTGTCTGATTTATTTTTACATCATATTTTAAATGGCGATCTCGTAGCTTAATTAATTATCATTTTACCCTCAAAGATTCTTTAAAATATGTTTTTTAGTTCTTTTAGATTTATACCAACAGGTTTATTCACTCGCCTTTCAATATCTGCATATATATGCAGTCAAACCTCGATGACTTAAGTTTTTAACATGCAAGTCTATGGAGATTGGACTTTTAAATTGGTTCACTTACCCAGGTGTAATGTTATCAAGGTCATACCATAGAAGCAACGCATACCTGGTGGGTTCTGATTGACCAGCCGTATGGCATGCATGCTGCATACATGCCAGTTACATGACTGTGAGCTGCATTCAACATGGCTGCAATGCGCAGCATACAACACATTTTCTGCCACACATCTGACGCAGGCATGCTGCATGGATAAACAAGGCTGCAAGTGGAAGCCTCACAGCTTTAACTGCATGGCTGCAGCAGCTTTACAAATTTCTGTAGGTTTATTAGAGAATATATGGTATCTTCTAGCTGGGTGTATGATGCCCAACTAATATTCGGCTAACATTACACAAGACTAGTTTGACACCCCCTCATACACCCCTTTATAGAGGTACCAAAATGCACGTTTCAAGACCAGAGGGCTCGAGTACCAACTACGAATTGGAACTATAATGACGTCATTTGGTACCCATGTGGTGGTGTTGGTGCTATAGCGGTGGTTAGCGGTTAGCGAATGAACGTTTAAATGTTTGGTGATGGGTGGTCATAAATGGGCGTCGACATTTTTGCCGAGATACACATTAATTAATGAGTGGTGAGCAAAATGCGGGCGCCATTTTTACGACATGGGCCAATAAGAGGCGTGGTCGACTGGATGCGCGTGGCATGATGGGAGGAGGAATTAGAAATTGGACGACATTAATGTCGCATTTGGCCCGGCTTGATTAGAGGGGCACCGCCTATTTGCTCGACTTATTAAAATTGTGGTCGTTGCACGAACAGGTGTCGGGCCTCGATCGGTCGGCCATGTTGCCAATCTCGGTGGCCATCATGGCCCATCGTGCACCGCTGCGATTGCAGTCGGCGAGCGGCCTTTAATTAACCTCACTTTATAGCCATATTGGTGGAGCGATATGCGTGAGGCATGATGGGATCGATGTGCCGCCCACAAACGTCCCAATAATCATCGTCCTACTAAATACGATCTGGCACCTCTTCACAAGTAGCCAAGATGGAGGTTAATTTGAGCGATCAGCCGGCCCACTCCGAGCTATACACTTTTTCCCACTATTTTACCTCTTTTTTTCCCATCATGCAATGCGCAATTGCTCTCAAGTCTTCGCAAAACTACAATTTTATGTCCATTTCTACAATAATTGCAATAGAAATTTCTCGAATTAAGAAGCAACTTGAACACCAAATCCTGTTTATAATGAACTTGAAGAAACCATCCTTATACAGTGTGTCCCGGAAATACACCGACGAACTTCTGGTGTGTATGAATGGCACCAAAACAAGCATTTTTTCCCCAGTAAACTCATGGACGCAAATTATGTACATAAATCATTGAACATATTGCTTGTCTAAGTAAGGTAGTTGATCACTGAATAACTCTGAAACGGCTTATTTGCGCCCATGGGTTTACTGGGGGAAAATGCTTGTTTGGTGCCATTCATACACACCAGAAGTTTGTCGGAACACACTGTATAGATTGACTGAAGTCGGAGTTGCTTTTAACTCATTCACTCCTGGCGTCCATTCTAATGGATGCAAAGTTTAACATGGAGTATCTTATCATGTGGTATATAAGGTTTGGGAAAATCAAAATAATGTGTTTTTTGTGTTCAAATAACATTGGGAAACGTTTCTGCCAAAGGATTTATTGTTCTGTAAGCGGATATTGAGGAGTGGGCTAAGCAAGCGTATACATCTGCTACAAGAAGCTTTCCATAAGTTGACTATTAGAATTTCCGCAAAATGCATAAATGTAATCAGGTTGTGCATGGATAACATAAATATTTACATCACAGAATATAATCTCCGTTGTTTGGATACTTGTACCAAGTTATGAAAGTTATATTTTCCTCAAATTAAATACAAAACGTGAAAGAAGAGTTCGGAATCTGCTGTTACTCAATGATAGATTGTAGAGGCTGGTTTGACGCTAGAACCGGTCCATCGGCGAGTTAGCATAGTGGGTAGTGTGTTGGACTGTAAATTAGTAGTCTTGG
>JAQFZQ010002270.1:0-14666 GCA_034696005.1 Glomeris marginata
CGCGAAAAAAGGAACTACAGACGCTCGTGTTCGATTTCGTCAGTGCCTAGTCCTGGTCAGTATATTGTGTCCTTGATTCCACCAAGCCATTGCTGCTGGGATGGAATGCCGTAGTTCGCAACTTGTTGGTGCCAAGTAACGCGCCAAGTCGTTTGAAAAGCGATGATTCAAACTGCCGGCCCTGGTCGGTGGTGATCTCTGGGAAACCAAAACGCGCTGCCCACGTGTTGAAGATCACGCTCCGTGTCCAACAGGGATGGTGGTTGAGAACAGAATGCGAAGTGTGAATGTGAAAACGGAGCGAAAATGCTAAAGGAACCTTATGGTCGAAGCAATCCAATGTGGTCTGACCAGTTTAAACTCTTAACAGAGTATAAAATTTTCTGTCGAAGATAGTGAATGACCTGATGGAGTCGTGTCGAACTGAAAGTAGAGGAGAAAATGGCGGGAGATCTCGTGTTGGCATCAGAAATGGGCGTGTCTATAAAAGGATGTTCTACCCTGTTCTGATTTAATTTTGTCTCATTTTAACATAGGTATTCCAGGGGTAACACTGTCAGCTCATGATATGGAAATGATGCCGATAGCAGCACCGCCGTATATGTCTAAAGGGTATAACACGCAACAACAGTAGTTTCAGCAGAAGCGTGACATCGCGACAGAAAGGAGTCGACTTCCAACTATTAGCTTACATATTAATGCTGTTCATATGTTACTTTTTTATATACCTGTTACTTAAAACAGTGAATATATTCTTAACAAAGAATGGTACATCTGGAAGAAAATACAACTCTACATTGTGAAGGTTGGGGCTGAACTGTGACCCGAAAATATAAAAAGCAATGGGCATATGCAGACACAGGTCTGTAGCGACACCTGGCGGTCGCTGTTAGAGGCTGTGATGTCGTGTTGCCTGCTCACGGCTCGATTTATGGTACCATTTATAGTACTAAATTTTCATTTAAATCTCCATTCTGTACAGTATATAAAAATATAAATAATGGGTCCAAATATAAAATGCCTTGCTTACCGCGTTGCGATTCAAAACTTTACGCAACACGCCGTATTGAATGTGTTCCAAATGTTATGTATATACAAAAATATTTTAAGGATATTCCAGATTAATTACGTATTAATACGTATGTTCTTCCAAATATTGCTGTTGTATATATTTGTATGTATGTATATAAAAGTCTCATTGAAAATATGGACCAAATGTGAAATAAATTCACGTTATTCATCAAGGAACTGTTGTTTTTTCAATGGGCAGCTTATAAGGGGTCCTATTGCAAAATGAGGGGGGATTCATGACAACAGGGCCCTACTAGCACTCCCAATTCCGGACATGCGCAGTTCAACGTGAATAGGGTCCATTGCCGCAGCTGACTGGCTGCAGTATTAACAGATACATCCATACTGTGATTTCGCGGCGTAAACTGCGAAACGATGGATTATCCAACTGCTTTCCTTTTCTTTGTTTGCATTGCCATCTCATCTATCCAACCAGGTTTGATAGATTCCATATTAAAATATGATGCTGTGCGTTGAGTATGTGCGTTCCCTATTCGTCCCGGTTTATCGAGAGGGTTCGATGATAATAATGTTTTTTTTTTTATATTATTATTATCTTTTCTAGGATGCATTTCATGTCAAAATAGATTGTATTATAATTGGTAAAAATCTGTAGAAAATGATTTTCACAGATATTAATGTACGCGTAATATAATAAATACAGACGAACTCGATAAACCATCATCGGTGTGGCATCGAGGTTGACGGCTTACTGGAATCTTTTGTTTTAACATGAAATTCAATGGAGATGTAGGATTTTAATTGTGGAAGACTTAACCATGATGGCTACTTATCCAGGTGTCATCTTACCGAGGTTTGACTGTATCGATATAACCTATAGCGATTCGCGGTTTCCCATTATCCGATTTGCTGTCGTATTGAATTTGAACCAAACTTACTTCAGATAGTTCACTCAGTTGTGCTTTATATAGATCTAAATCAGGAAGTTTTAATCAAATTATTTCCTTATTAATAGTAATTACCATTTTTCTTGCATTGGCTATCGTTAGGTAGCTGCGTAGAGGATGAAGATTTACGCAACATGTATATATTCTATAGGTAAGTGCTACTGTTCCCTAATCTAGGATTAAAACCTAGTGCCTAGTGCCTAGTAAGATACTGTCCTTGCTTAGACATACCCGATGACTCCGTAAACGCGAGTTGCGAACTGTTGCGTTGCGACCTACGGCCTTAAACAGTGAAGTTCGCAACGACCCCGCATAAGTAAAAGTAATAATGAAGTATTCTTTCTGTTCCAGCATCATATACCTTGCTCCCTCCATCCTGTTTGCTATTTCGGGTATCGTCACGGGTATCGTGATTTCCTGCTATATCTGCAAGTGTTGCCCGATGGCGAAGCGACAGCGACAAGAAGGGACAATTCTCAGTCTTCCACAGCACGGTGCTTATTTTAAAACATTATCCAACATATCATGTAGTATTTCCCACCTATTAAGCTAGACTTAACCAGTAGTGGGAGGGATTAGCCAGAAAGTATTCGTCGGTGAGCAAACCGCCCGAAAGCAAATTTTCCAAAAACCTTTGACTACTAGGGGTGTACCTAGTTATTAAAACCATTGATGTTGGGATGATGGGCCTCACATTGACTTCTATTCCCCCAAATATAGGAGGCCCAATGTTGCAGCCTCCCCGTTACCAATTGGTGTTGGCCGGTCATAGCGATTACCCCCAACCGCCAACACCCGCGCCGCCTTACTACAGTCCCGGTCAGCAACAGTACACCTCATTCCCTATGGAAGTGAAGGAACCACACATAAATTGTTGAACATGAAGCCTGAGGAATCCCTTCGAAGGCTTATCAGCAATATCATTCTCTTTTCAGTGTTTGTGGTTGTAGGAAGCGGTAACGACTGTTGTCCCTTCTGGTGGTTTTACGGACGGTACGTGATGTTTTAGACGTAGAATACGTATTTGCTTTCATCTGGTATAGGGATACATCCAGCACATTTTCAGTGTAATGGAAGTGTCGGCATCTCACTTTACTTGATTGGGGGCCGCCATCTTGCTTTTTGTGGTAGGGGCGGGTTTAAGTGTAGTGGCGCTTCGTCTCCAGTCGTTTCAGCTACAGTTCAGACAAACCTAAATCCATGCTCAAGAAGATTTAATTTATTAATTTAAACCATTTAAATCTTGTTTGTACATATTTGAAAATTGTAAGTTTGTGAACGAAGGGTTATCATTTTATGCTACGGTACTATACTTATACAATTATACTGTAGAAATGTTACGTAATCACCATATGTAGAAACCATGTTAGTGGAACAACGTACCGTATATTTTCTAACGTAAGCCGAATTCCAATTGAAGCCGGGTTTCTATTATAAGCCGGGTCTGAAAATCCAAAATTTGAATAGAAGCCCGCGCTGTATAAGAAAATTTACGGTATATACTGTACGTACGTATGTATATAAAAATTATTATTCTAAATACATATATTAAATATAAAATTATTAATCAAGATACTGTTGTATTATACAGGGTGAGTTTTATGTGTGGATCCCACTAATAATTTCTAAAGTATTTATAATAAGTACAAAATAATTATAGGAGTGAATAGAAAGAAATAAAGTTGTATTTACGTACAAAACAGCTGATTTGCGTTGCCATATTTATTCGTGGTGTAACCAATTACATTGCATTTCAAAAGCTATTGGATGACAGTAGACCTTGGAATTGTTATTGGTTAGTTGGTTGGCTTCCTGCAATAGTATAAAAAGGATACATCTACGCCGCGTCTTCGCCACACGTATACCGCGAACGATGGATTTTCCAACTCCTTTCCTGTTCTTGGTTTCAACTACCATCTTATCTATCCATCCAGGTTAGATATATTCTATTGCTCATCTTCATTTGCTTCTATTTGTCTAGTTTAAGCTGCTGTTTTTGTCAGACAAAATGTTTACGCTAACATTCGCGAGACTTTGTCGAATTCGGTCGAATCTTCTCGGTAATGGAGATATACATATATAAGTTACATCCTGTTGTTGCTATTTCATTATTATTTTCGATATCTAACTGGCTTATAACATTAGGATAAGCTAGAAAAGATTTGTACTGTTCTATTAAAATATAAATATTTATAACGTATATCGAATCGATCGCGGTTTCCCGTTATTCGATTCGATTCCATGTTACGATTGAACACAATTTATTTCTAATAGTTTCTTATGACCTGCCTTATTTTGATCCAAATCAGCAAGTAGTAGTTAAGAGTTGCCTATTTTTTAATAGTTATTAATATATTTCTTGCATTGGCCAACGTTAGGTAGCTGTTATACCGAAGATGATATACGCGAGGCGCAAGTCGCGGTCAAGTAAGTGTTACCGTCAATCAATATGGGACTACATTGTAGTTAGTTGTCTATCAGGGCATAATACACCTCCCCTGCCTTGTCCTAGCAAGATACTATACCCCTGCTTAGATATACCACAGCCCGTGTAGACCTAAGTTGTTATCTCCCGCGTTAAACGCTGGGGATCGATCGCGTTGATTCTACGCGAGTAAAAGTAGTAATGGAGTATGATTTCTGTTACAGCCTGGTGTACTCAATAACCTTAGTGCTGTTTGTTGCATCAGCCATCATCTCATCTATTGTCGTTTGCTGCTATATGTGCAAGTGCTGCCCAGTGGCGCAACGACAACTCCAGGAAGGGACGATACTAAGTCTCCCGCAACCTGGTTCGTTTTTAATGAAATAGAGTATACCTAGAGACCTAAAACCCTTTGTAATTGGTCTGTTTGGAGGCAAGGCTTCATATTGAATCATATTCCCCCCAATATACAGGAGGCCCGGTGCCGCAACATCCCTATTACCCGATGCCGACCGGTAGTAGCGACTACCCCGGCCCGCCGATGACAGCCCCACCTTACTACAGTGCTGGCCATCAGCAAGGGACCCCATTCCCATTAGAAATGAAGGAACCACTCAGCAATTGTTGAAGATGAAGCCCAAAGAATGTTTTCGAAGGATTGTCGGGACGTAAGAATACGTCCCGACAAAAACTTCGATGGCTCGATGAGCCTCGTTAATTCAACACCTGGATAATTAGACACTTGGATAAGTTGTCACCCTGCTTAAGACATCCCAATTTAAAAGTTCAATCGCCATAGGCTTTCATGTTAAAAAAAGCCCCTAGTTAAGCCGCGTCAATCCCACCGGTGACGGCGTAACGCGGTTTTGACTGTATTCGAGATTATTTCCAGTTTTCTTTTTTACTATGAATATATATATATGGTAAAATATGGTTTTCATAACTAGCAGAAAGTTTTAACATGTTTTTATGCATTTTTTAATTTGGTTATATCGATAAGATGTCGTTACTGGATCCGCGGCAAAATAACATTGCGAAGTTTATTCGCGAAGTCCTGCTTAATTTTGTTTTTACTTTAATCTTTATAAGTTAGAAATTTATGTTATTAAAGACTTGATTGCCATGTTCAACATACACAGGTTATAGTAATGTAATTATGACTTAAAGGTGAACTGACATGGACTCCGAACTGTACCCATTCTGGCCAATCATGGACAGACTAATTGGCCAGTAGTCCCAATTTACCCAATGGCAGGGTTGGTCATAGTCCACTTTTACCGCCCTGTCAGTTCACCTTTAATTTGCAACTTTTCATATATTTTATTTTTGAAATTAATCCAAAAAAATTAGTAATTAAATTAAATAATTAAATTCAACATACACAGGTTTCACTGTACAGTATTCTTTTAGTTTGTGTTCAATTTGAACAAGTTGTAGTGTATTTGTGACTTTTATTTCCAAATTATTTTATATTTTGAAAAAAATTATTAATTAATTTAAATTTGTGTAAATTGAATAAAATATTATTATTAGCAGCTGGTTTGTGTTGCAACATTTCCAGCACCAACTTTGTTGCATTCCAAATGCTATTGGATGACAGAAGACCTTGGTTGTTGTTGGTTTTGTGGGTTTTTTTTTTTATTTTTGGGTGCCATTTAGCCTCCATTGCCACAACAGTTTGGCTGCAGTGTGGTTTAGCCATATATTAACTACAAAACGATGGATTTTCCGACAACTTTCCTCTTCTTCATTTTAACCGCCATCTCATCCATCCATCCAGGTTTGATTCTCTTATTTTTCACCGTAATTTCCTCGTAATTATCTAATCCTAGTCGTATTTTAATTGTCGCAAACCGAAGCGTTGACCGTTGACGCCCTAAAATCACATTTTCAAAAAAATACGAATCCGTTAATTTCTGCTCAATTTTCCCCAAAATTCTCGTAAATTGTGATATATAAGTGACATCCGCTTGTAATTTCATTATTATAAACGATATTTAACGCATTTATAACCTTATAATGAGATTTAACGGGGTTATATTCGTAAAGAAAAAAAGAAGTGACGCTATTCGTAGTTTTGGTGTTTCTATGCCTGACCATTTATAATGGGATTGCTGTCGCCGGTGTAGTTCGGCGAGTGAACGTGGTGGCGCTGCAATCCCGCTGGTTTTATCGCTGCGTTCAATGAAGGTTCCCATAATAACTGCTGGGATCGCATGAGGCTTAAAATTCTTTGTCCATTAATTTTTAATTATATATCTACATGTGTTCTACTATTATACATCGTTATAAATCTATAATATTTATGCAGTTTTATCTAGTTTTATTATAAATTTATGAACTGAAAATTACGCGAAACCGCGGTGACACCTTGGTGACACCTATTGGAGAAATTTGTGAATAGTATACTTATGTGGAAAATTTGTGTTAAAATTTATTTATTCAACAATTAAAATATGTATAAGTATTATAGTGAGTGGGCAATAATAGTTACGTAATAATTATGTAGTTATTGTACACATTATGGCAATATTTTGTTGCTAATTTGAGAATTTAAATTATTTCTTTGTATGAATACGTATGAATATTTGTAAATTCAAGATGGCCGACAAAAATAATTGTGTATATTATAAAAATTGTTCAAAATTATTGCATAATACACTTAATTCACTTAGATGTTTAAATATTTTACACATTTCAACGTGTTATATTACTTTTCTGTATGTAAAAATGAAGAATAAGTCATGTTGGAAAATTTTACGTGTCGAATGGCGGCCATGTTCGTGCTTAATTCCACCAAATTGATGTCAAATTCTTCAAATTAATACACAATACACAAATGTTTCAATATTTAGAACATTATTACATATAATCTTACTCTTTCGTACGTGCAAATGAAGAATAAGACATTGTCGAAGATTTTTACGTGTCGATTGGCGGCCATGTTCGTGCTTAATTCAACCAAATTGATGACAAATTCTACAAATTAATACAAAATACACTAATGTTTCAGTAGATAAAACATTATTACACAAAATCTTACTCTTCGGTACGTACAAATGAAGAATACAACATTGTCGAACATTTTTACGTGTCGATGGCGGCCATGTTTGTGCATAATTGAACCAAATTACTTCAGATTGCTCATTATATTCTACTTTATGTTGGTCTAAATGAAATTATGTGTATTTATTTATAGTAATTATTCTTCTTTTTGGATTTTGGATTGATAGGTAGCTGTTACGATGAAGTAGATATACGCGGAGCCCAAATGGCAATCGGGTAAGTGCCCTTGTAGGCCTAAACCAATTCATTTAATATTAGTAATAATGAATGATGTTTTGTGTTACAGCATTGCATACCTGATTTCCATCATACTCTTTCTTGCATCAGCTGTTGTCTCAGGAGTTGTTATTTCCTGCTATGTCTGCAAGTGTTGCCCGGTTGCGAAAAAGCAGCGGCAAGAAGGAACCATTCTAAGTCTCCCACAACATGGTTGGTTTTTTGGGGCAATTTTACCCAAAATACAGTGAAATCTGTAAGTAATTTCTATTGGTAAATGCCAATCTTCAGGTGGTCCTATGTCAGCATCACCGCATTACCCATTGCTCGCGAGCCGCAGCGACTACCCCGGTCCGCCGCAATCCGCACCACCGTACTACAGCCCAGGACACCATCAAGAGACCCCTTTCCCATTGGAAGTGAAGGAACCACACAGCAATTATTAAAGTGGTTCTTGAAAAATTAAGCCTGATGAAATGCCATTCATCACATTTAAGCCTTATTACGCAAACACTTAAAATTTTCATATAACACGTACACCATTAATTGGATGTATTCACTAACTATAAGGTCCTATCCATTAAGTTTCCATGTTTATGGTCACGTGATTTGGCTTTTTGTAACAAATCAAAGTGGCTGTTTGTGCCTGCTTTGGAAGGAAAAGTCTCCGCGTTAACGAATAAGTCCTTTTCGCGCGCTGTTCTATGGAAGTAATGATACTGATATTATACAATATTTGAGATTATTCCCACATTTATTTCTACTTTTATTACATATTATAGAAATAGTTTTCATACCTGGCAGCTATTTCTAACATGATTTGGAGATTATAATAATGAAAAGGAAGCCATGACAGAAGCCGCGGCGAAAACAGAAATTTTCCTACTGCCATTTTTATTTAGGTTTTCATTTAATTTTTTAAATATCCATGTTTATATTTGTCAATTATGTTAATAAAAACGTAATTGCTGGTTTTTCATATTATAATGTGTGATTTTTAAATTTTTAACTTGATTTAAAATTTTTTGTTTCGCGTCAAACTTAAATTTCACTGTAAACTTTTTGAGGAATTGAATGAAAAGTAATTAATAGCAATTAATAGTTATTAATAGTAAGGAATAGTAAGCTTGTATATATATTTTGGAAACGTTTTAAAGTGTTTGTTACAGAGATTTTAATATCTAATTAATTATTAAGAATTAATTTTGTTGAAAATGATCCAAATTTTATTTTCATTTTTTGAAAAATTGTTTGAAATAAATACTTTACAGCAAATTAAAGTTACGTATTACAATTATAATGATAATAAAATGCTTGTAATATGTATTGGAAATAAATATACAATGTACTTTAATTGGTTTAATGTAATTTGTGAATATTTCAGATTTGGCAGCCATTTTGTTTTTGTTTATATTTGTTTTTTAAACCGAAAATCAGGATTTAATTAATTACAATAATCTGGTTTTGATTAATTGTAATCTGATTTTAAAATCGGGATTTTGGTTGAAGATTAAATGCTGGAATTATATTCAAATTATTTAGATTTTCAATTAGGCCTAATATTATAAATACGTATTTCATTTAATTTGTTAATTAATACGTATATATTTCTTTAATATGTATATTTTATGTTAAAATATTGCATTTAAGATGCTATTTCACCGTTTATTTAAGCCAATCAAATGTTATTACAAGGATTATTCCTGTTTTTCTTTTAGGCCTAATATCATAAATGTCATTTAATTTGTTATTTAAAACGAACATATTTGTATATTTTATGTTAAAAGATTGCATTTAGAAAGTAATTACCCACTTTATTGCATCCGAAATTAATTTAGGAATATTGTAGCATATATTTTATGAATTAATGGATTTATTTGTTTATAAGTTGACACTGCTGACAACAGATGGCGCTACAGTGACTGCATCAGTGTCGCCATACGTCATTTTTTCATACGGTTCACAGCGCCACCAAGCGGCCGGAATAATGAACAATTACAATCGTTCCTTCATGAGTGGTTTTCGTTGTTATTACTCTGGCCTTGAGCATTTGTCAACACAGTATTATCGCTTCCTGTTGCGCTTGATAATCGTCACGTTTTCGGTTAAACCATTGCCAATTTGCTGTATTCTTGTTTAAAGATGGCTGCCAAATCTTTTGTTCTAATTACTGCGCTAATTGTCGCCATAAACGCAGGTTTGTACTTTTATTTCCCGACATTCTTTTGTTTACAAAACCGAAAATAAGTGTTAATCCTCAAAAATACTTCAATCCTTGTGTTACTTTGCTTTAAATATGTTCGGACACGATTTTTTAATAATTATAACCCACTTTAGGACGAAAATATCGAGGGATTTTGTAGAAATTCGTGAAATAGTTTTTCTGCGCAATTATCTTGCGTGGGATAAAGACGCGTGCAACTTTCTCCATGTTATAGCATAGGAAATGTTGCACACGTGGAAGATGTTTTGCAAGAATGTTTCATAGTTTGGGTTTTTCTTTGTAGATTTCGGTTTCGCTTGCACCAGGAAATTATTTTTTGGATTGGGATCGACGGAGTTCAATTGTCCTGAGGATGGGGATATGAGCAAGATTTTATGCTGTGGACCGTCAGATAATCAATATTGCTGCAGTCTTGGAGGAGCGGCTGAGAATGGGTTGAATTCTATTGCGAACACAATACAAGACGCTGCACAGAATGTTGGGAAAACAGTGTCAGGTAATTCATTAATTACGTATGATCTAGTTTGAGTTAATCTACTCTAGCTAGAGCATATACTCTAATTGGAAAAATATTGGTCTCGTTAGGCTACTCTAGCTAGAGCATACACTCCAGTTGGATAAATATTGGTCTAGTGAGCCTAGCCTAGCTAGAGCATATACTCTAATTGGATAAATGTTGGTCTATTTAGTCTAGCTAGAGCTTATACTCTATTTGGGTAAATATTGGTCTGGTGAGTCTACTCTAGCTAGAGCATATACTTTAATTGGATCAATATTAGTCTATTGAGTCTACTCTAGCTAGAGCATATATCCTCTAGTGAGTCTACTCTAGCTAGAGCATATATCCTCTAGTGAGTCTACTCTAGCTAGAGCACATGCAGTAAAAAAATTAGATAGGTATTGCTCTAGTGAGTCCAGTCTAGCTAGAGCATATACTCTAGTTGGATAGATATACTCTAATTAATGTACTCTAGCTAAAACAGAAATACTCTAATTAGATAGATATGGTCTAATTAAAGTACTCTAGCTAGAGCATATACTTTAGTTGTATAGATATTGGTTTAATTAATGTACTCTAGGTAAAGCAAATACTCTAATTAGATAGATATTGGTCTAATGTACTCTAGCCCGAGTATTTACATACTCTAGTGAGTCTACTCTAGCTAGAGCATATACTGTAATTGGATATAGATATACTGTAATTAATGGAGTCTTGCTAGAGCATATACTCTAATTGGTCGATGCCAGTGACATTAGTAAAGTACATTTAATGTAAACATGGACTGAAGTTTGGATATATGGGGGTCAAAGGATCACGCACTGGAATGTATGAGCATGGGAAAACGCAACCTAGCTATTAGGGTGTGCCCACTACAATATTTGTTTCTCTTATTTGTTCTTTTTTATAATCGATCGACCCTTATTTTTGAAATGCCCACTCGGCCTATTGCAGCAAGCTCACAAACGCATTTCACAAATAGTCAATAAAAATGATTTTTCACTCATAACTCAAAAACTATTTAAGATATCAAAAATCCGGCGACACAGTGCTGTGCGGAATAACATGTAGAAAATTCACATGCTCTCGATTTTGCATATATTAGTCTAGTTAATGAATTATCAGCTGATTTTCTATGCTTCCCTACTTATCACATGTGTAGATATTGCAAATACATGCATTTGCAATGGAGACTACGACAACAACCAATGCTGCCAGAAAGAAGTTCTAAGGTATAAAGCCACACGTAACGTGGAACAAACTTCCGTTAAGGTCCCCTTACATACCTTGTGTAATTGTTTCAGCACTGCAATCATCATAGTCATTGTTGTTGCTTCTGCCGTTGTCCTCATCATCATCATAACCATCATCTGTTGCTGCTGTTGCGGTTGCTGTTGCTGCGCAAAGAAGGAACAGCAAGGTTTGGTCTTCATTCAAACCAGAACACGTAAGAACGATACATACCCGTCAATGCACATTTCTTACCAGAACACCTAACGGATGTGCGGATTGGTTCTTTGCAGCCGAATCAAACGTTCAGGTGTTTATCCCATCATCTCAGAACCCAAATGCTCCTCCAGACTCTTACACTTTGAATCAAGTTGCCGCGTATCCCGACAATTCTTCGGACTTCGGTAACGGCTACCCAGGAGCTCCGAAAGACGAGTTCCCAGTGGGTCCTGGAGTGAAGTGTACGTATAAGATCTGAGGGTAATAATGGTTGTGGTGTAACTAGTTCCTAACCAGTGGAAGTATGGCATACCGTTTGGTGTGAAAAGCAAGCGACATCGATACACTTTCGATACAAGGATATGATGAAAAAGCACGTTAAAAAGTATGCGTTCGATACGTGGGATACGTTTCGATACGCTTCCGATACACGGATAATGCAAAAATAAACGTTCGATACACACAAATAATGCGAAGTAAACGTTCGATACGCTTTCGATACACACAAATAATGCAAAGTAAACGTTCGATATGCTTTTGATACACACAAATAATGCAAAGTCCTACAAAGTAAACGTTCGATACGCTTCCGATACATGGATAATGCAAAAGTAAACGTTCGATACACACAAATAGTAATGCGAAGTAAACGTTCGATACGCTTTCGAGACACACAAATAATGCAAAGTCGTACAAAGTAAACGTTCGATACACAGAAATAATGCGAAGTAAACGTTCGATACCCTTAAATACAGAGGAAACGTTCGATCATTGGTTCGATACACTTGATACACAGAAATAATGCAAAGGAAACGTTCGATACAAGGATATGATGGAAAAGTATGCGTTTGATGCGTGGGATACGGTACGATACGCTTTCGATACACAAATAATGCAAAGTAAACGTTCCATACTCTTTCGATACACATAAATAATGCGAAGTAAACGTTCGATACGCTTTCGATACACAAATAATGCGAAGTAAACGTTCGATACGCTTCCGATAAACATATAATGCAAAGGAAACGTTCGTTCAATACCGTAGGTGGAGATATATTTGGAACAGTATTTCGATACTATTCCGGTACTGTTCGATACCCTGAAAACCTCATATAGGCGGCTAATTATTTCGATTGCTTCTCACTTTTGACACAAATGGTGTGCCATACGACGTAATTTTTGCGTCCCCGTCCCCCAGGTGGTTTGGCAAGTTTCTTGCGTGCAAGATATTGCAGTGCAATATTGCAATAGGCCACTTGTGCCAAACCTCGCTACTGTCCGCAATAAAGTTGCGAAAGTTTGTGTATCCTTGCATTCTTATAACTTTATTGCGGAGAGTTGAAACTGCTGCAAGAGTTCGTATAGTATTAGCATTGGAATATTGCATAGCAATGTTTTTCAAGCAAGAAACTTGTATTCAAAATAAAGTAACTTTCGCAACTTTATTGCACGCAGTTGAAACTGCTGCAAGATTTCGTATAGTATTACCATTGAAATATTGCACAGCAATACTTTTCATGCAAGACACTTGCAAAACCTCTGGAAAACATAGTTTCTTCCATTTCAACTTGAAAATTTCACTTTGCCAGACATGTAATTCACAGTTTTACGTGTATATTGCAGATGATAGGAAACCACTGCTCAATAATACCAATTGAAAGGCAGTTTTGATCAACGGTGCAGCCTATATGAAGTGATAAAATAGCATTTCTCTCTTGCCAATATATATTTGTGGCAAATATTGGAAATGCTGGTCTGTGATAAAAGTAAGTCAACGTTTTGTACCTGCATTTCCTGAATTAATCCTTTTGTATGTGTTTTATGATAAGTTTGTCATTCCATTCGTATTTCATTTTCCATCGTTATTTTTTTTTAATTTTGTTTAAAATAATTTTAATTAGAAAGTTTCATGCATATATACATGAATTTAATGTTTTTTTAGTTTTATGTAGAATTATTATATAGGCTTAGATATGATATGTGTGCGTTACATTGTTTGATTCCTATTTTTTAGTTCTCGCTATGCTTTAATTTTTATTGTGTTCTGTTTTGGGGTTATGCTGCATCGTTTAATAAAAATATATTCATACATATAGTGAATCAAAAATTAATTATATTTTAATATATTTTATAATAAATTTTATTTTATTTATTTTATTGGAAATTAATTTTTAATAGCAGAGTTCCATATAAGGTCTTGTAATAAATCGTAATATTAAATAAACAATACATAAAATATTTAATATTGTCTAATAATGTACCTACTTAATAAGATATAGGCCTAAAGGCAGATTTACACTGTGGCACTTTAGATTTACATTGAAAGTGGTCCCTCCAGAGTGAACATTGGAGAGTGATCATCCTTGTTTACACAGTTATGTGTTTTCACTGCAGTGTTCATCGTTTCGCTAGAGAAAAGCGAATATGGTGTGCCAACAGTGCCAACACACGTTCACTAAACATTTTTCACCCTCTACATTTCTCTTCCCATGAATGAAACATGTCGAGTTTGTTGGCACTGTTGGCCCACCATATTCGCTCTTCACTAGTGAATAATCACGCTCGAAATTTGCTGAAACGAACCAATCACAAGTTGTTAACTGTCGTAAGTTGTGTGGGTGGTTACGATGCGAAAATCAATCACGATCGAGATATGCGTAAACGAACCAATCACAGGGTGGCAGATTCACATCCATCGAGACAACCACCGAGACATCCACCCCAAGTGAAGTTAAAGGTGAACTGACAGCGAATCCTAACACAATCATTTGTTTGTGAAAATCGACAAATAAAATCACAAAGAATCAT
>JAQFZQ010002271.1:0-14650 GCA_034696005.1 Glomeris marginata
ATTTTAGGGGTCGGGGTTTGATGCACCTGCGTTCAGGCCGGCAGCGTCACATTACCAGTATTGCCAGCATCAAACCCCGACCCCTAAAATGAGTCGACTCTTCTCATTTCCGGCACAATCTTTCATGGCACTTACAGTAGTTATTTGATTCTTGTTAAGTAGTACACACTCAATCTCAATTGCAGTGGAAAGATAGAGAGAGTTGCATTGCCATTGGTTCATATACAGTACCGCCTTCTTATGAAAAAAAAAATATTGTTTACAGTCATTGCTAGGAAAGTGTAGTGGAGAGTGTTCTTGCTACTGGCAGCAATTTGGAACCTTTTACCAAATGCTCTGGCATTATACTTCACTTTTATTCCATGGTATTCGGAATTTAGCATATGGAAAAATATTTCCTGAAATGTAAAGCTCATCCGAAACGCCATCTATACTGCTTATATTCTGGTAAGTGCTATATATTGAGTATAGCTGAACGAATGGCATTTGAGCTCAAGAAACCAATTAAAGTATGTGCAGGATAGGATTGCCATGTCACGTACAGTATAATGTAATGGTGGTCAAAGGTTGCATGTAATTTTCTGGGTCACTGTGTTGATGTTGCCATGCAATTTTGAATTTATTGACTGTTTGCGTAATGCATGTGACGTGTAATTTATTAAATGTCAATTTGTAAAATGTGCCCGAAACGAAAACCTTAATTGTTGACAGCCAAGCTGTATGAATTGATATGGAATTTGCATTATTCAAGTTTTAGTTGCAACACTAATTAATATTTCTAACATTCCATTGTGCAAAGAGATATGACATTGATATAAACTCAAAACAATGGCACAGTTTGGAAGCCCAATTAAAACACATATTTTCAACAAGTCAATATGTAATTTTGTAGATACTTATATTAAAATAGTAATACTTAAGCATATTATGGTCATTTAATGCTTGAAACGGAGCATTAATGTCAAATTTAACTTCTGAACTTTAAAATAGATTATCTTTTGGGATATATGCATCGTTAAACGAGTATAAAGAACGCTTTGTGGTAATTTATTGAATACTAAATGTCAACAACTTCAACATTAAACTGCATCTTCGTATATAGCCTATAACAATTTCATGTAGCATGCTCTATACATTGAATTACAAGGTATTACGTACGTGAGCCAATGGTAAAGCTTATGGTAGGCATGTGCAGTGTTATTCTATGCTGCTTCATGTATAATATAGCTACGATAACATCACGTGGCACGTAATTTAGTTTTCACTAGCTCACCAAGTGCATAGAGAAGGAAGGCAACCACGTTGAAAAATAGTGTTTGATATATGTATACGAATGTGTAAATTTTTTAAAGATATGTTGGTTTTTCGATTTTTAATAAATTGAGTACTCTTACTTTCTGGACGTCCCCCGTATATGTCGAAACAGAGTACTAGTAGTACAAATTTTACCAACTTATTTTCTGCAGAGTGAGCCTATACATATTTTTGTCTTCTACAAAATGCCGCAAGATAGGAATTTAGATTAAAGGTAATGCAGGAATTAATGCCGGTTAAATGATGCAGGAAGTAATGAATTTAATTAGATATCTCGTATCTGTATATGAATATGTCAATATTTTTTCAGCGGTCTTTTTGATTTTGCAAAGTATCACATATGTTCGATATTACATTCATAATATAGATGATAGTTTGATGTGCCTTGATAAATGTAAAATGACATGATTTTATTAGATTGTACATTTCTTCGAATTTATGGATAGCATTTTTCAAATACTTTATCTACTTACTGTGGCAATTTCACATGAAAATCGATATAAATTGAATTTGGTCGAAACGATAGAAATATTATATATCCAGCATATGTAGTAATATTGTATACGTATAGTGTTTTTATATAGAAAGTATTATTCACAATCATGCAGCTTCTCATTAGTGTGCACTAAAAATGGTCAATTTTTCTACATATAATCTTATTTATGAATTTTGCATATTTTTTTTGCAAGTTATCTACAATTTCACATAAACTTATTTCCTTTTGATACTGAAACGACACATTTGTTTTATCTAGTACCTATATCACCTTGTCAATCTTGATCCTTTCTGACATATGGCCCATTGCTTTCCAAACAATCACAATTTTATATCATGGATAGATTGCTGTCAAATGCTGCATATTAGATTGTTGATTTCATTATATACAGATATGTCTTGTATTAAGATGGCATCTGGTGATGCTAACAATAAGTTTGTTGCCTATAGATATTGATAGGATTTATTCAGATCAAAATAAAATGTTCAGTAATTGCGCGCTGTTGAAATTTCAAGTTTTCCCTATATAACATGAATGGGGAACATTATTAGTTAGGCTTTGCTGATGTCAGCTAGCTTAATAAATCCAACTTGATGTTTGGAATCTTCCTAGAAGTCCACATATGCTGGATTTCGCTCGATTTCACCTAGCAGTAAAATCATGCACTTGCTTGAACTCGTTGCATTCAGTCAAGTCAGTCTTTGAAGGGAACATTTCTCTGGTCTTCTTTCGAAAATGACCTTCCTTAGTTATATCGATTTACCATTTGAGCAACCATTGGCTGCTTTCTAACTCATTTTTTTAGGTTAACTGTTAAAACAGACCTCCGTTATTTACATATAACTGCAGCAACTAATTTTCTGCTGAAACGGATGCTGTTGAAATGTAATTATCACTTTGCATGCAAAATTGTGGACCACCCATGTGCCACATGAAACCAACACTTATTTAGGTTCATTTAAATGTCGCTGCTCTCTCGACCTTTAAAATTCTTTTGCGTGCCAAAAAATACGATAATGAACTTCTTTCCACTCTCCTTTTTTATACTATAATGTGCAGAAAAACAATGGAAGGTGGATGCAATTATCATTTATCATGTTTGATCTAGCCATTAAAGGAAAAAAATTATACAGCTTACAAAAGTCTATTTATCTCTCGCAATAAAAACTATTTACTTAGTGATTTTCAATGAATTGGAATTCCAAGTTCAACTCATTTCAAATACCTGTATGTTCTTTTGGAGAGGTTGTTTAGTTCCAACAGGACAATTTATGTGAAATGAAACAATATGTTGTTCATTAAATAAACTTGGAAATTCACTTAAGATTTTATTTGACATGAGTTATGGAACAACTAAACAACTCTTGATCTGGAATATGATGTGGGATCATTTATTTTCGTTTTTCCTATATTTTTCATACTGATCTATCGTATTTCAACATACTGTATTATAAAAAAATTGACTGTCATATAGCAATGGTCCACTGCAATTTAACCAATTTTTGAACAAAAAATTCTCGCAGCACATCAGAAGAAAAAATCCATTGGATCAAATGTAACATCACTGTCATTTTTCCCCAGAAAATCTATAGTTAGTTTTGGCAATTTAAAAGCGACTAGGTCCATTACCGGTCATCACCCCACCACTAAATGTCAAACTATGAGCATTGCCCTTAAACCTTAATACTTCAGTCGTTTCATAATGTATATTGAATTGTCTATGCTGTCTGGGTCACAAAATATCCCACTAAAGTCTCTCTGCTTCGCAACAGTGGAAAACATTACGAAGTTCATCATTTTGAACCTTGTCACTTGCAAAAATATCATCTACTGAGAAGTTTATATAGAACTAGGATCTGAATTGCTCTAAATTGTTATCTAGCAAAAATGTCATTAGTTTTAATGGCTTTTTTTAAAAAAATAGCTGCAGAAATGTCTATATACCCAAGTTCACAGATAAAAAAGTTGGATTCTGAATTGCTATTAAGTTATTTCCCAGCAAAAAAATAGTCGTTTTAATGAGGACTTTTGCAGTTATGTGGCAATAATTTATTATGGGTGACTGGTTTTGTTCGTCCCTCTGGGAATGGATCACATTTTAAGTTTCTGGTTCATTTACTATCGCATTTTTTGAAAAGTTTTAATGAATTTATGGAAATCTTATTGAGGGAATTAGCACAAATTATCGGAGAAAATCTGAAAACTTGGTAATTGAGAATACCTACCTACAAACTACAAATACAAACTTCAACAGCTACCGGAATATTGTACGGTTATAAAGATTTGCTTTCCTTATTCTCCCTCAAAGTTTTATTATGTTTATTATGTTATCAGAGTGCTGTAAAACCCGATTTCTGTAATGAAAGTAAGTGTCAGGTTTATTTAAAGAGATACCTAGCAACCCTGTCCGAATGCAGGCTATTGAGAATATAATCATTATAGAATTCTGTAAATCAATGATATTTATTCGAGTAATTCTGTGGAGATTGTCATTTACATTTAATCTCAATTTCCACCCCAACATGCACCAATGCAGAATTGCGTCTTTTATTTTAATGCCATGTGAAATGGGAATTGCAGCATTGGACGATTAATTTCCATTTAAATACTGTCTTTGAATGTCATAAGACTGTACATGAAATTTTGATCACGTCTTCCAGTTCAGCAAGCTGAGTCTAACATCATCTATCATTTTTCATCTTATGATCAAGGATCTATTTCCACTAAATCTCTCAACTAATGAAAAGAAATGTTTCAAAAGAAAACCCATCTTTTCACTTGGTCTTCAACACTTGTAATCACTGAGGAATGATTTTGTTATTAAGACGCATTTTTGCAAGGTAAACTTAGTACTCAGTTCACATTTTTCACTAGTGAAGAGCGAATATGGTGGGCAAACAATGCCAACAAACTCGACATATAGTCATTCATGTGAAGAGAAATGTAGAGGGTGAAAAATGTTTAGTGAACGTGGGTTGGCGAAGTCAGACTCTTGGCCATCGCTCTGGTCATATCTTTTAGGTGAAATGACACGTACGATGTAGTGTTGTGTGAATTACCTTGAAACTGTCCCCACATAAAGAAACATGCTCACAAAAAATTGGTGAAAGCAGAATATTTTCTTTAATGAAAGTTTTAAAAGAATGTCAGCATTCGAAGTTTACTGAACAACCTTTTGTTTTGAGTATCTAAAGATGATGAAACAATGCATATTTTTATATTTTTTGTTCAATTCATATTTTCCCTGAAATTGTATTACGTTTTTTGAATACTGCCCCATAATATGAACAATCTCCATCCAATACCTGTTCCATAAAAATCCACAAATCTTTAAGGAGAAACATTGTAAATTTTGTGCTCTTGGGTCATACAAAAGTACACGTACCTCAAGGCCAAAACATGAAAAGTCATCAAGAAAAAATACTTCCGGAAAGCTTGAATCCTGGTCTTTCCAGATATGTTTTGTTTTTGTCAGTGTGTTTGTGCAAGGCACTAACATTCTACTGCCTTGGTTATTAGTGGAATCCGCGGCAATTAAATTGCGAAAGTTGGCAAAAAGTGTGCGGTGTTTGGCATTGGGCAAACTCGGACGGCCTTATTTTCAATCGCACCATTATAATTTTTTCACGAAAATATTCTGCACCTTTATATCTATTTAACTGTTTTGACCGTTTTTCATTTGTACACCATGATGTTGAGTATTTATTTATTAACGGACAAAATATTCGACCGTTAAAAATGCGCGAGTGAGTGTGGCTGGGTATATAATAAAAATGTAGCTTCATTTTGTTAGTTAATAATTAAATACTCGCCGTCAGGATGTACATAAGAAAATCGGTCGAAATAGTTAAATAGATACGAAGGTGCTGAGTCATTTCGTCTCAATATTATTTTGGTGCGATTGAAAATACGTCTGTGCGAGTTAGGCCAAGGCCAAAAACCGGATACTTTGCCAACATTCACAATTTAATTGTCGAGGATTCCAGTAGCGCACTGACAAAAACAAAATGTATTTGGAAAGAGCAGGATTCAAGCTTTCCGTAAGTATTTTCTCTTGATGTCTTTTCATGTTTTCGCCTTGAGGTACGTAATTTTGTATGACCCAACGAGCACACAAAATTCACAGTGTTCCCACTCAATCTGGTGCTTGAACATCAAGTGTCAGTGTTAAACGCTGCCATTGGCTGAAATTGCTATGGTAATCGACCTCATTGCAGGCTAGAGCAATATGCAACAGGACATTGTGACGCTAGCAACGTGACACTATACCGCTGTGGCACCAGTGCGTCACAATCTCAAACTATACTTAATTTTTTTTACATTCTTTTTGAAAAATTCCTTTTGTGCCAATCTCTTTTCGGCATCTATAAAGAGTTAACTTTTTAGGTTATGTTTTGTTGTTTCAGTTACCTTGTTTGCCTTTTGAGGTTATCCGATACTCCATCAGGTGGGGGATAAATTCAGAAAAGGAGTCAAGGATAACATCATCAGATTATTTTATCAAGAACATAGATCCCTCGTTAAAGGAGGATATTTGACAACATCCCTTGTGACCACTTTCATCAAAACTTCTAATACTCTAAAGTTTTTTTTTATAATTTAAAAAAAAAATGTTTTGTTTCGTCAAACGTTTTATCAGCTTCGTTCCATATACAGTTACAGCTCATCACCTTTAAGAATAATCTCTTTTCTCAGTGGCGAAAGATCAATAGGCTAATGCAAATGCTGCACGTTAGTTGTTGTGACAATGCATCATCCAACCTCGATATCTAACAATGCACATGAAATGCATTCTGTGGGCATAAGAAAAGTAATCAGAAATTCGGGTAAACTCTCACTATGCATTTATCCTTTTTTCCTTTGCAATGAATGCTCGTATTGGACAATATGTTCCAATGCGAAATGTATCCACAGTCATTATATTATTTTTGCGATAAAAAAGACTACTTGTAAGTATTCCATTAACAGGCAATGCAACTCTGTGAACTTGTCACTTGCTACACTCTCCAGCAATCGTTATTTCTCGGTTCACCTATTTAACTGAGGTTCAGCGCAACATCATTACAGTTATATTTATGTGCGATGTAAGCACAAATTGCAATGATGGTGACGGCTCTACTTCTTATTACCTTACTTCTTTCCGTTTCCTATCCCAAACCTCATTTTCGAATAAAATGTCTACAGTTTATATCCGTATTTTGCCACAAAACCTTCATAAGACATTTTACCTTCTGGGTTACGAGGCCAGAAAATTGTAAGGTTGAAAACAGCGGCATGTAAAATTTCTAAATTTTCGTCAATGTTTTTATACTGCAGATAATCAATTGATTTTATTTTCTATTATAACTATGTTACATTTTCATCTTACATGTAAATGTTGATATACACTCTTATAAAGGTATAACCTACTTTTAAATGATTTTATTGAAAATAATAAACATTTTAGAGCACATAACTTTGATATAATAAAGCAAAGTAACTAAAATAACTGAACTTTGGAGCTCTCAAATATAGATTAACCACTGACTGATATCTCTGTAATAAAACAAGTGGTATGTAAGTGGTTGTATAGTGTAATTTTGCAATGTGGTGCATACAATGTTTGCTGCATATACATGATAAATACTTTCGATATTGATATGGCAATACTCATTTGTTCGATCGAATTTGTTGTGGAAAGACTCGATTTTTAGAGCAGCCTCTGGGGCAAAAGAAGGTGAGGATGGAGAAGTGTATTTGTCTTTTCATGGTCGGATGTTTATCAGAATCACTCTGAGGGATCTGATCAGTCTGAAAGATTTGTGTGCAAGACTTGTGCAAATAAGTCGCGTTGATATCAGCGCCTGTAGCACCCAATCAGTTTATCATCTTCAAAGTTACAACTTTAACAATAATGAGAAGCAACTTTCAGCCACTCAAACACACTTCACAATTTATATAGCATTAATGAATAATCTGAAATCCCAGAATCTGAAAACTGAAATACTTTTTCGTTATCACTTGGACAGAAATCAAATATTCAGAGTTAATGAGACATATGTCAAAGTATTTAAATAGTCAGCCTGTAGGCATTATGGCGTGGCTGCAGCATCTGAGAATTGAATATATTTGCCACAAATATAGAATGACATTTTCTATTGATTTGTTTTAATAAATATTCGCTGTAAATAATTTTGAATACGATAAATAATGATAATGAAATCACAAATCTTAGATTATATGATACAAAGGGTTTAGTGTGTCCTCAATTGTATTTTAGATGCATGCAGATGTGATGAAAGGATCATTTTCACTTAACATCAATTATCTGGTGAAATACTTTATGATTTCATAGCTTTTGTTTTCTGATTTTGGCATTCTATTTATAAAACTATACCATGTTTAAGGTTAAAAGCTTCAGTGATTGACCAGTATTAAAACCTATGTCACGTGGGAATTATTTTATATAATCTGATTGCAGCAACCCTGTTGGTCAACATTCCTTATTGCAGAACTAGAGCAGTGGTTCTTAAACTTTTTGATCTTGCATGCACCTCTCAAGAGAGGGATCCATGATGTATGTTCAGACCCTATACACTTCCCTGGTGTTTTCATTTCACTCAATTCAACTGTGCTTGGAATATAACTTGTATAATGTGCTATTGGTCCTCACACTCTGGACTTCATCCACTTGTCCCATATGAAGGCATTCGTGTACTGTATGCCTAGACTTCCAAATGAACCACATCCTCATTCTGTAGTGTATACTAGGCTGAGATTCTCCTTAATTCTGTGCCATCTAGAAGCAATTCATTTGCCCCTAATGGACATAGTATATATAGAAGGTCAATGCGGGAGTAAGAGTGGATCCTTTTGTTTGGCTATATTTGTGCTTTCAGGTTGTTTCTGGGTCATTTCTGTGTAACCTGCACGCCCCCGTAAGTCAACAAGTCAGCAATTCGACATTGCTGAATAGAACTTATAAAAGGGCTCAATACTGTGTGATTAGTACAGACATTAATTTGTGCAATTGTTTACACATAATCATCACCCAAGTCTGTGAAGAACGTGTGATTTGCCATCAATGTAATTGTAATCTTTAGTTGACTTCCTGTAATTTATAAAGCAACAAGTATATAGGAGATCATGTTGCAGGTTGACAGTGGTTACATCTTCAAAACCATCTATGGAAAGTAATATTGACATTAATTCCTTAACAACCCAATTTCATCAAATTTATGAAATAAAATTGTTAATAACTTATATTCAGTTCCTAATTGTAAAATTGTTTTTCCCCATATAATAGAGACTTATGCCTTCCATGTGTAATATTAAAGTACTACAGGGTATATTATTTTACCCTTGCAAAGAATGTTAATAAATTTATAATTTCGCTTGATTTCATGTGTACTTGAATATCTCTAATTAATATTATCGTATGTGCATGTAATCTTCCATGACATCACGATTATTGCACTCATTAATCAAACTGACATAAATACAATGAAATAAATGTCCATATGAGTTAGCAGTAATGTCAGTAGTCAAATTTATTCATTCCCTCTTGGGTTATTGAAGTGGCTATACTATGTCATATAAAAATAAATATAAATCTACACATATCATTTTTCAATTTTTAACAGTACTTTCAGCAGGCTCGGTCTTCAATGACAAATATTGTATACTGAAGTTACACTATTTTTGTGTGTTCAACAAGGAATAATGAAATGCTACTGAAGATGTCGGTGCTATATGTATTTAATATGATATGCCTATTAATTAATCTGTTTTTATATGCTCTATCTCACGGAATTAAAATGACTATATAATGAATTTGGTTGTGGTCTGGCAGATGCAATTTAAATATCGATGTAAGTAGGCATTCTACATGCCAATTAGCTCCATTAAGCCCTGTCTTACATTAAATGGTAGCTTTGAAATTTTATCGCTGTAATTTAAAAGTAGGTGGTGTACTGCAGCTTCATGCAGCTCAATGTACCAACAAAAATTTGAATTGAAAATTAATCTCGATTTTTGTTCCATCAACGGGTGGAAAGCATGGGGATATATTTGCATCACTTTTCATAGGATGCAATAATACATTGCATGAGTAATGTAAGCTATTTTCAGAAGGCATAACTTTATTTAAGCTGAGTTGCATTGATGTCTCAAATTTGGGGATTTGCGATTTGTAACATTACTGCGCAACTCTGTCCAAACAGTTTTGCTATCTGATAGAAAGGTTTAGAAACATTCCTATATATTTGTTATATGGATAAAATAATATGTATTTGTGTACACAAGCAGCAATATATCGTGCACTAATTGCGGTTCTTTTATGAATGTTTGCAGATGCTGCAGCTGTTGACCAAGTCTAAGATATTGCCTCAATCCTCAGAGGAGTAAAAATCCATTACCATTGAACCTGTTGTGCTCCTGATCCTTCATTATCCAAAGTCTGTCCACAGAAGAAAATATTTTAGCAGAATAAGATATCTAAATGGAGAACTTAACATCGCAAGTGACAGTATGCTCACAGGGATTCACAACCGAATTCAGTGACTGAAGCTGGATCTGGATTATTGATGCTTTTCATGAAGACACCAGCAGATTTCATGGCAAAAGAAACTGTTGCTATCCTATAGAAAAGGATTTAAGTTTATGACTGGCTTCATATGCATTATCAGTTACTCTGACTACAGGAAATTATAATGCTGCAAGGAAACAAGTAATGACTATCTGGCTACAAGCAAACTTCTAGAAAGAGATATTCATTAACTTTCTGTTCACTGAGACGTGGATTTCCTTCCGGTTACTGACTTGCTGTTCTGGTTTAGGATTCTACAGAGGATAACACCAGCTGTTCAGATGTGTCCTTAACGGGCATCAGATTATACATTCTGAAGGGCTTTCATATATTCGCTTTTATCCCGGATGACATTGAATAGCTTCTGCTGCGCAGGTATATTACAAATCGCGCAGTTTGGGAAAAGTCTTGCACCAAGCGAGATAATAAGCTTTTCTGTGCTAAGCTTGTTATTCCTGTAAACAATTTCTAGGGATTCTAGTCTTGAGCATTTTCATAGCAATTCTTAAAAATGGCGGATAACAATTCCACATGGGACAATGGAACCATGATCAATGGATATGGTACAAATACATCTGAATTAGGTTCACCCCTTGAACCAGATCCAGCTTATGCATTCTTCTTGGAGTCATGTCGCTTCTGGATTAAAAGGGTCTGTGTGCCGTTAGTCATGTGCACCGGTGTTATTGGCAATGCGATCACAATAGTGGTGCTCACACGTAGAAGGATGCGTTCGTCGACCAACCATTACCTGACTGCACTCGCCTTTTTCGACATGTTCTATTTAATCCTTTCTTTCACATTGGTCCTTGATGACTATCCTAGTGTCAACACTATTCAATTCTTGGTGTACCAGTGCTACGCAATCATGCTGACAGATGCTTGCAGCTACACTTCAGTTTGGCTTACCGTAATGTTCACCATTGAAAGGTACGTTGCTGTGTGCCATCCCATGAAAGGCAAAGTGTTCTGCACCAGATCAAGGGCCAAGAGGGTTGTGGTGGTGGTTGCAGCCCTCTGCTGTTTGGTTGTCATCCCCATACCATTTGAATACAAGGTGGTCGAAGTGGTCAATGACAATACCAATAAAGTGACCCCTCAGAGGATACCTTCAGATTTTGGCAACAATGAAACCTACAGGACTGTGTACTACTGGTTCAATGCTGTGACCTTTACTTTCCTGCCACTTGTTCTTCTAGCTGTTTTCAACACGTATCTCATCAGGTCCGTGCACCAGTCAAAGACCACGCGGCGCAAGATGACGATGCGGGACCGAAACGACCATCATGCTAGGCAGGAGCACAGAATAACTGTAATGCTTATCGCAGTGGTTATAATGTTCCTGGCTTGCCAGATACCATGGGCTGCAATTCTGGTGTATACATCTTTCCATGCCCCGGTAGAAAATACAAACGAAGACGCTTTGCTAAGGGGTTTTGGGAATATCTGCAATCTTCTGGTTGCTATAAATGCGGCTTGCAACTTTGTCCTTTACTGCGCACTCAGTGACAAGTACAGGAGGACATTCCTGCACACCTTTGTCCCATGTCTGTTCAGGAAAGCATCATCACCCAGGCAGTCATTGACCAACTACAACAGCGTTTGCACGCAGTACGATGCTGAGACTCTGGCAAATAGCACATGTGGCAGTTTTCGTCAAAAGAGACATTCCTTGCGATCATCCACTAAGAAACCCCCAAACAGAGATTCCAATGGTACAATATATGTTCCCAAGGCAAATACTGACAAAGATGGCTTCCTCAAAGCTCCTTCGCCAAAATGTAACGGCACTGCCATCGCAAAGGATGTTCCCCGGGAAAATGGAGTAAACAACAATTCCCATTCGGATCAAAACCATGTGGCTGACTTGAGTATGAATGTTATTAAAGAAAATGGGAATGCTGTTTGCAAAAGGAGAAGTCAAGACATTGCAACACTAAGTGGTTCCAGCTCATCAGTTAACGTTCTCGCAGAGAATATTGTTCATATGACCAGTGTATAAAGTTGATGTTATACCACACTGTGTACTTGTGCATTTTTCATTTGTGTTTTTTCGTCAGAAATGTTTCTTTAGTTCTAAGTGTTGTCATCGGTAGAAGACCGCAGTGAATAATAAACATTCTGCCATTCGGTAATATACGTAGATAATAGCATTGCAAACCCAAGAGAAAAGAAAAGAAAAACTGCAGAGTTGTGCAGAAAGTGTATGTTAGCAAAACATTCTTTTAAAATTTTCAAAAGTGATATCTTTTGGAAAATGTTTCGCAGGAAACAAACAAGCTATACATAGTTCTGTATTATTTTGCAAAACAATTCATGCTTCTGCCACATATTTTATGCAGATAATAATTTTAGCAGCCCTGCATTGCTTAAATATATTTTTGTCCACTTTGTTATATGATGACAATCTGTGTTATGAAAAATAGCAACTTGACAATTCGATTTTGTTTTTAAAGATCGTTGCTACAGTTAAATTCGTTTAATTTTTGGGTAACTTTCACGTGGTCTGCCATGTAGGCTGAAATATTTTTAATATATAATATAACCTGCTTTAAATATTTATTTTCACATTAAAAAATGTATATTAAAAGTGATAATTTGAGCATAAGTCTGCTGGAAAATTGCGCACATAGTTAATTGAAGTGTGGCTTCCATTAAATATATGAAGGAGCTTGATAAGTGATGAATCCACTTGTCTGTTCAGCTGATTAATTTCATGCATCTGAAAAATTAATTATTGAATCAATTGGCAGAACGATTGTGTGTAAAGCACAAGAATGCTCATGCAATTTCAACTTGCACCAAAAAAGATTTAAACATTAGAGCTTCAACCATATTTAGCAATTATCTTAATCAGAGAGGATGCTGGCACATGGTTGTGGGCATACATTGCTAAATTTCAACCACTTTGCCCTGCAGGTGCTGAATTCAGTAGATTTTCCCAACCACTTGTGTGCAGTGAACCAATTGCAAAGTAGGAAAATTTTCAGCTCAAACCGATTTTAACATATAGATTTATCCCCATAAATTTGTTACAGGACCTCCACCATGTTTACAATTTTTCACCGGCATGCTAAAGAATTTTGCTTCCTATTTCAAATTGGATTATTATTGTAAATCTCTAGTCTGCTCTGCAAATTTGCATAGCATTTAAAACCGTACATGTTAAATGTATTGTTTGTGTTATGAGCTACATGAATTATTGTATGCGCATGTGAATGCTTCTAAAATTCGGATTTTATTTGCTGATTTTAGCGAATTATTGCAGTAAAAATTGTACAATGATCACATTTACTTGGTTTAAAAAAGATAAATCTTAGTAAACTTGGAATAAGATCATGAAGGAAATTTGCATATCATTTTTCATGAAGTTGATATTGGCCTTTACAGTGATGAATCAGTTTCAATTTTTCTTTTCAGATACATTTTACCAATCAGCACAATAAATAAAAGTTTAATATGCCCTGTTGATATGTACTATTGATTGATTGATATGTACACTCTAAAAAATAAGGTCTTCTTTTGAGACTTAAAATGCGCCTTAAACTTATCCCACATTTTAAGCCGTTTTAAAGAGTCTCATGAGGAGAGACACTTCTAATGTGTCTTCCAGAGAGACACTTCTATAACGTCTCTTCCAGAGAGACACTTCTAACATCTCTTCCAGAGAGACCTATTTGCCGTCTTCAACATATCACACATTTTAAGACGCTTTAAAATGTCTTTGTAAAAAGAGACGTTTATACCGTCTGTTTGTGAGCCGCTTTTGGTGTCTTCGCACGTTTGGTGTTGGTGATGCAACAATGATGAAAGAAAAAGTGCAATCGAATTATATCATTTATTTTGCCATAGCCATAAAATACAGTATACATTTGTCAATAAACTTAATAAAATTCGCGGAGTACTTAACAATCCTTGTCATAAAAAATGTAGATTGGCATATACATCTATCAAAATGCATATCGACATATATATAAAATCTGACAAAATTAATATATTGCAACCCAGAAGTGCATATCTACATATTTAGCAACTCTTTAATGAAGATGGCGAGCATTAAAATACAATAAAAACGCAATAGCTTTATAGCTAGACATGCAAGAATTGAAGTTTCGTTCAAACTGTATAGGGTCATTCCATGTCAAATCGACCAAATATTAATTGATATCCACCACACCACTTTCTAAAATTAATAATATTATAATATACAATATGTATTATAATATAATATAATACAATACAATATAATATAATATAATGACAATGTATAACCA
>JAQFZQ010002272.1:0-14649 GCA_034696005.1 Glomeris marginata
TGCACCCCTTTGAAATGGGTCAGCCCAGACATGACTCCGCCCTCCTGGCTCAATCTTTCGTTGAAACCACAGTAACCTAGGAAAAAATAACTAAATAATGGAAGTGCTAATTATAAGCATGATTCAAAGTATTTAGTCAACATTTGATGAGGTCTGACAATTAATTTATTTCATATTTTGCGAAAAATGAAGTGCATTTGCGTCTCGGATATTTATTTATTTTTTGCCAATATTCTGAACTATGTGTATATAATATTGAGCATTAAAATATAAAAGAGCCAACTGTGCATTAAGCGACGCCATGCCATTTTTGTGGGTGCAATTTTTTGCCAGTTTGATGGAGACTATATTAAAGGTGCACATAACACAGAGGAGAGCTATAGATTTTTTGCAATATTCTTTTTTAATATTGATAAGGACGGTTTATTGAATTGGATAGTGGGTGCATTCAATTTCCTGCCCCAAATTGGTGGAGATTTAACAGTTGGTTCACATGCAAATTCTTGCAATTTAGCGTCCCATTTTCATTGAGCTATTGTTCCCATCATAAGTTCATACAGTCAGTCCTTCTTCGGTTACCTACATATTTTCATCTTTAAAATTGGAAAATCGATTTTCGTATTATATTCGTATTGAAATAGTTTCCCTGAATATAATAACAGTCTCATCTGAAATATTTTATTAATCTAGAAATAGTATGAGCTATATTAAAACATGCATTGATTTTATCTCAAATATCATTCTTAAATAGATATATAGATATAATGTACTCAGAAATATGTATTCAAAGTCTGAAATTTCACAAAATTGATTAGGACCAATATGCATGCGAATGGATAGGAAAGTAAAGCCTGTGTGCACAAATGCAGTTCTTTCATTCTAACTCAGTCAATATCTCCTGCATTTGACATTTATGGATCAGAAATCAACTGGCAGGCTTTAATAAACTCCATCATGATGCGCTAAAATTTGTAAAATTAAACGGTTCATGCTCCCTTCATTTTCATGGCCTTTTTGCATATATGCATGGGAACTGCGTTGGACATGTTTTATGCGTTATGCCATATATAAAGCTATTCACATATTAACGCAATGATTTCTATCGTATTCATCAAATTTTTATTCCTTGCTAGGAGATAAAAGTATACTTCTAGCACGTTATTATCATGAAAATGTTGATGTAGGTACGTTACATTCCGGAAGCATGAAAAATATCCAACAATCTCATTTTATAGCGACATTTTTTAAATCAAAGACAAAAATGCATAGTATAAATATAAAGAAAGTTATAGTGATTAAAAAGAGCAGACATCGTTTAGTATAATAATCAATGGATGCAACAAAATTGCAGATCAAAATAGAGGTGAGAACATTTTCTGAAATATATCACATGGCAAAAATGTAGAACCCAAGTTCATTAAAGGAGAACTGACACGGTCATACCTTAGGTAACGGATTTAAAAAATACTTGGCAAAGGTCATCAGGTATACTACCCGAAGTTACACAAAAAAATTGAGCCCGATTAGTTGAGCGATTGCAGAGATATAACCGTTAGTCTTCTCCTAGACCTTAACACGATGTTTCCACAGAAGTTCCACACTTGTCAATCACCCTTGCAAATCCCTAATGGGAGGCGTAGCAGGGCGTGTCCATTTCGCCAAGCTTCTATCGCTAATAACTTTTTTACTAATTTTCACAGAGATTCGTTCCAACTCTTCATTTAATTTCTGTTTTACTTTGGTTAATTTGTAATTTTCAGGGAAACTTCAAAACCGTGTCAGTTCTCCTTTAATAATACGATTTGCAATTTCAACAAAGTATATTTAGGTGATTGTAACGACAAATTAGCATTAATTTTAAGTTAAATCAAGATTCCAAGGTCATTATAAATTATATTTGTAGTATAAATTTAAATTCTATATTTTATTTTTCTCCAATTGCATCAGGATAAGAGAATCCATCGTTTTAATTAACAGACCACTCTTCATATATGCTTAGCAACAGAGGTTCAGTCTATATGGATATATCAATGGCTTCATATAATTAATTGGATAAATGTTTACCTTTTCTGTTTATGTGGTTTCTATGATCAAACAGTTGTATTTTTAATCGACTGAGTATTTGTTTTTCTTAAATACTTTTTCCTTAGAGCAATACAAGTTAATCTCTAAAGTAAACTATTACAAGTCAATATAATGTCCCAGAAGGTTTACAGTATCTTTCTCTGTCATCTATTTGAAATACTGCAATCGACATGATATAGATAAAAGTTTGCTCAGCTTTATTCTAGACTGAACGACCACAGAGTATATTTATATTTGCGATCATGAATCATATCCTATACTGGCCCTTTCACAATTACATATTGTATTCTTCAATAGCACTGCTAAATTTAATGATTTCTATAGAAATATGCCTCAAATATTAAAAGTTACTGGACTAATGTAGAGTAGAATAAACTTTTATGGTTTCTCACATTGGCGGCTGGCTACATATACATATCAGTGTATATTTTCATTGCATTTATGTTGCTACAAATACAATTATTGCAGTGCAATAAATTGTACATCAATACTTTTATTTCGTGCTACCTTTGAAAGATAATTGAAATCCTATATTACAATAAATACATATTCTACTTAGGGGCAAACTCAACATTAAGGGCCATTTGTTGCACTAATATTGTATACTGAAAATAACTTTAATGAACAAATATACCTATACCCTGTAAATTGCTGCATAAATATTTCCCCGGGGAAATTAATTATATGGATTTCGCGAATTTACACATTAAAACCTGTGTTTAGATTTGAAGTTCATTAATTTAATTTCCATTTTGCCATTGTGCACTTTCGATTGCCCCAATTACATTATGCAGCACATATGTAGAACATTTAATATCTGCCATGTTTATTAATAATCGATTTTCTCGGTCAAATTGGGGAAGAAATTACAAAAAAACTGCTGAAGTCTACAATAACAACTTCAAAGCTGATACCCATTTTCGAGCAAAATTATTCAATTGAAGCACAGAAAAGAACATTACAGATATTCTCAAATGCTGTTAAAAGAGTGTGTGATTTAATCAAATTCATATGATTCTAAAGTATAAAAATACCAAGAACATATAGATTTTTCACGAATTTACTGGTTACTTCGAGGTCACTGAGAAAGATTTCCTTACAATATCTGGTATATATCACTTCACTACCGAGCAAACTCATGTTTTTATAGTGCATTTGAATATTTGAATGCAGAGATCCTAAATATTGCAAATCGTCACAGCACCCAGGACACACATAGTATATAAAGGAGAGAACTTAGCAAACTTCCTACACCTACATAAACCGAGTTTGTTATCCTTCAAGAAACACTGCACAAGATTGAATGTATGCACACCTAGTATACGGATGGCTAAATTCTTTCGTTGCAAGAATGTATGCACACATTTTCAAGCACATACACACCATCCTCGAAACTAAAGTACTCCTTTGTGCTGTTCTTTTATTCGTACGAGGCGACAATAGGATTATGTTTTGCATGCTAAGTCGTTGCACACCAGCATCAACAAGAAATGCCAGGTTATACAGAATGGGCCTGTCGATAACATGCAAGAAATTCACAAAAACGGTTAGCAGAACAAATATCAGATGCACCTCGCAATTCCTTTTCATACGTTTGTATGTTATCAGTCGTCTTTCGATTTCACGAATGACATGCAGTCACATATATAGAAAAGCTCCAAACACGTCACAAAAATTGACCACCGCAGGCTTTCATCGTGACGACACTGACAACCTCAGAAATTCCTACAGACCTCCCATAGACCAGCTGATTATATCCTAAACATTATCGATTCACGTATATTTCGTAGTATTCCAAATTATTACAAGTTTTTGTGGGTGCGTTAATCTGATAATTGCCCTTCTGCTATAGAAAATGAGTACTTTCACCACCCCAATAACCTACCCCAACCACCCGTTTTAGTCGATTCTTGTGCTTGATCATAGTATATCATCAACATTCCTGTATGTATGACACATAAGGGAAGGGTGGGAATAAAGAAAATATATGTGGCCATAAAAGATTTTAACATGACTTATAAAAAGTTCCATGATGACATAAATACAAGTATTTTTGTCAATTATATAATACTGGTTTTTGAATAAAATTCATCATTACTAACATTTCACCTTTAAAACCACGACGTTTTCAAATTGAAAGCCAGGAGATGTTCTAGTGATGTCAAAATATTTACATAGGAACATGATAATAACTGCAACATACATGTCATCAAACAACAACAATAACTGCACATTCGCATATATAGGTGTATTTATTGTTAGTGTAATTAATTTGAAACATCCAAGCTGTTTCACTGTGGTCATACCAACAAACCGAGGTCAAATGTACAGTAATCATATCAAAGTAGAGCCTAGTGCGTTAATACAAGTCATTTAATGACCAATTGTAGCCTTAAGAGTATTTATACGCTTTGATTACCCGAGTTTTAAATGTGACACACAAAGTGCAGTAATTCTATTATTTGAAGTTGCAGCCTCTATTGGCAAACAACATGCTTATAGGCAAAATAATTATATAGCCTACTCAATGATTTGCTTAGTTTCAGAGAATTTAGTGACAAATAATGGATAAATGTGAAAACATGTACGTATGCTGCAACTTTACCCACTTTCCATCACTTTATTATACGCAATATATATTAAATCATTAAGGATAATGCAATCTTCTGAAATTCCAAAATGAAGACAGAGAATTTTACAAATTAAATAATAGTATATATGCTCATTTTGAGTTCCATGGCAAATTTAAAAAAAAAACCTACTCATTTAACAGTTTGATCTAATTAAATTGTCCAAAAAGAGCAGAGCTATGGCCAACAAAGCCACAATAAAGTTGGCTTGCTGACCATTCATTTCAGTCATTGAACACAACTCCACATTACATCAGATGCAATTTTTGTATCCTGGCATAGCTCTGATAAGACTGACCTAATTCACATTGCAATCAAGTACTAAAAATCAGTCAATCAACTTGTGAGCCATAAATACAGTATTTCAAATCATTTTTAATGCTTGATATATTTGTATTAAGCAAATGTGTTTTATTCTATATTGTACATAGTATACTGTAATCCGGAAGGGAAAATTTAATTTCATGCTTAGCATGGAAAACTTTTGTCTGGCGTAGAGTTGAAATAAAGTTCCAAATTGGATTTGCATGCAACTCAGCAGCAACATAGTAGGTACCTACGTACACATGACTTTTTCTCGTTTTCGTATTTCTCATCGAAATAAGATTCCATGGAATATAGTGCACTATATTACACTTTGTCAGAATTTTGATCAAGAGCAATATGAAATATCCACTGCATTTGTAATTGTACTCGTACATGATCATGCCAATAATCATATATACCTATGTATCAAACTTCCAAACTGCAATATGCGAGTTCCGTTTAAAAAATAAAAACGAGTCTGCAATATTCAAAGTATCCTACCAAGTAATAGTTAAAAAAGAATCCAGCTTCAATTCGGTTTTTATTTATAACAATAATACACTTCCTTCAGTTTGCCAATAAGCTATTTTAAATGGAGAAGAATATTATCATAAATGGACCTAATGCTGAAAATCAAATCGCATTAAAGGAGAACTGACAGGGTCATACTTTAGGTAACGGATTTCAAAAATACTGGGCACAGGTCATCAGGTACTACTACCTGAAGTTACATAAAAATTTTGAGCCCGATTAGTTGAGCGATTGCAGAGATATAGACGTTAGTCGACAAAAGTTCCACAAGCGTCAATCACCCTTGCAAATCCTTATGGGAGATGTGGCTGGGCGTGGCATATGCGCCGCTATTTCGCCCCATTTCAATCGCTAATAACTTTTTTACTAATTGTCAAATAGATTCCGTTCCAAATCTTCATTTAATTTCTGTTTTACTTTGTTTTGTTGGTTTTTTGTAGCTTTCAGGGAAACTTCAAAACCTTATCAGTTCTCCTTTAAAAGTTTTGCAAACACACATAATTATTGCAATAAAATTATATTGCATGCTGCAAGACAGACAAGTATGATTCCTATTTAACCAAAAAGAACCAAAGTTAATTAGAAATCTTTCTGGTCAAAATACTTGATGGAAACATGTCCCAGTAATAGAGTTGAATTTTAACAGCGAATATTATTGTACTTATAAGCATGCATATTAATTCTTAAAATTTGTGGCTGACAAAACTCCTGCAACACCTAAAAACATGCAACATTGAAGTTTGCCTCATCGATTGTCGAAACCTTCTTGTATATAGGAAACCGCAGAAGTCATGGGGTTGGTAATTGCATGGAATAAAATATTAGAATCTGAGCGCAGCACTCGGTGCCGAGTGTGTCATTATCACAATTGCTGTGCAAAAATCGACATCAATCAATAACACAGAGGGGATTTCAGTGGCATGCTGCATATGACTGCACTTGCAACAGAAAAGAGAATAATTTGACAGACTTTAGCAGTTGGGTACATTGTGTTGTTCATTGCGTTGGTTGCGCAATAGATTTTGCGACAGCTATGCGGCAATGCGTAAATAATTATTTTCATATTAAAAAGCAATTTACTTCTGTGCAGATGAATTTACCCACTGCAAAGAGGGAGAAAGGAGCTATGGAAAGAAGGGAGAGAAGCAGGTTTCGCAAATGAGAACCATTTAGTAATCAACTTCATTCAGCACAAGCAAAAATGTGCAAGGAGAAGAAGAAAAAAAAAATGCCACAATTTTTAGGTGGAAGATGGCACAGGCAGTTTCTGTGCAGATAACAGTTTATTCTTCCACATCCTCCTTCATGACGCAAATTATGGCAACAACGCTACTTCCCACAGACTTGATTACGTTTTTAGCTTCCGCAATGCTCTTATCTCCGCAATTGGTGTGAAACTGGGAGGCAAGTGGAGCAGAGGTGTAGCACAGTTAAAGATTAATGTTGATCGTGAATTCATGCACTTGCATCACTACCACTGGTTTATCAGCTCATAGAACTCGCAAAATGTGCACCTTGCATTTGCAGATCATCTAATATTACCATATATATACATAAGTTGCACGCGCACATTATTCTCAAAACATTCAAATTAAATTCAAAGTAAATGTGCAAATAAAACGCCGAGTTTTTCACTGAAATTGTTGCACCAACCCATGCATAAATTCAAACTACACATATGAATATAATACGTACTTCCATGAACAATTACATTATACAGTGAACTCTCCCCATAGAAACTAGGAAAGGAGTGAACGAATATCTGTTATAACGGAATACTGGGAAAACCTCCATTGAAGACAGGAATGCTATTCAAATTAATATCACTGATAAAAGGATTGTATGGCTTGTTTCTCGTTGTTGACAACAGAACGGCGCATTCCGCTGCACCTGTGGTTTACCGTTTGGAGACGGAATAATGGAGTTCAGTGAACAGGTTATTTGAATGGACCTTTATTACGTTACTGCGCCCTTAGCGTCACCCACACTACCCCTTCGGGCTCTTAGTTAACTGACTGTTACTGGGGCACGCATTCCACATGCAAGGACCATACTAGTGGCTTGTGTCGCCACTGACTTGGTCTTGGCTGAGTATACCTCTGGGTTATGACAAGCATGCCCCAGGAGGGATTAAGGCCGATCTACTGAGGACCGAGCACTGTTACACAGTGTCTTTTATACCCTGTTGTTTACATGTTATTCTGGGAGCGCGTGGAAGTTTCGAGACCCATTAAGCAACAAGGGTGACGTAAGTGTTTGTGCCCTTCAATGGCACCGCTGTCTAGGGGAACATTTCAAGGTCCGAAATTTTTGTAAAGGAAAGGAATGTGCTTTGGGGCGAACGATCACATGCACTTTTTCTATGCGACTCTCAAGTGCACATGCACCTCACTGGATCAATATGAAATGCAATGACAATTACAACAGCTCTATAAAATTACTACAATAACAGTAACAACAGTAAAGCCAAATTATATGGGTAGCCAAGACAAATGTAGATCCATATTAACAATCAAAGTGCCATTTCAATACTGTATTTACTATCAAGATGTTTCACGTCAAGTTTGAAAATTTGGGAATTGTTTGGGAAAAAGAAATTAAAAAATTATCCCAATCACTTACCTATATCCTAGACCAGTTTGGAAGAATATGGTGATTTTATGCAAAATGGCACCCCACTAACATATGCAAATGATGTGCGTGAGTGGATAAATGAATGTGTTGCACATGTGATGGATATTGGAAAAGGATTTTTGCAGGTGAAACTAATTGGTGGGAGGCAGCTCCTTGGTGGCAGCCATACTCTTCCATTTAACTGGCAACAGACTTTTCTTTTTCATTTAGAAAGTCTGCATGGGTACATTTTAACGAATAGAATCTACCATACTAGGGGCATCATTAAAAGAATGCAGGAATAGAAAAGAATATCACATGTTAATTAATAACATTTCTCGGATTTATAAAAGTTAATATTAAATTATCTTAATCTTTCTTTGAAAATATTCTGTAAATCAGGCAAAAATTGGTCCAGTCAGGCATTATAAATGAAAGTTATTACTGGCCTTTTCCCTAAATAACAGCAGTCAAGAGCTTTGGTTCATGGTGGCTTTTTATAGAGGACAGCCTCTTACATCAACCAATGAGCTATATACTCATTGCATCAACCATGCCTTTCACACGCAGTTTTCGAGATGATTAATAGGCAATTAGGAAACTGCGCCTTTCCTTTTGGAGTGGCCCACCAAACGGAAGCCCCTCATTGTGACATTATGTTAATTGCGTATCGTCCACCTATGCACAACACACCACTATATCTACATATTTCACCAACAAACTTTATGCCAAGCAAAGCAATGCAATAAGAACAAAACTGCTGTTATATCACTAATACAGGGTGGGACAGCTAGAATACGGTGCGGTTTTGAAACCACTGTGCAAAAAAAGTATTCACTAGTATTTCCCAAATTTATTGTCTCCACATTAAAGTACATAAAAAAGCCCTTAAGATGACATCCATTTAAGGTGGAACATGAAACTCGTTTTAGAGACGATATGTGTCAACAGGGGGCACCCTGAGGTTAAAGTTAAGAAATAAATTGCACAAGGAATTCATGATTCCGTACTTTAATTTGGTTCAGGTTCGCTTTTGGGCAAGCTTTCAATTTTATGCGAAATATTCCGAAACATGTTCAGGATATTCTGATTTTAAAGGTGAAATGACAGGGTTAAATAAAATTATCCGATCCGAATGAGAAATAACACATAGAATTATACCTTACTTTTCAACCACTCCTGAAATTTTGAATCAATTTGACCAACAAGACTGTGTCGGTTTTATGCAGATTGGGGCACTCTGATGCCTTTTTTTTTCGCGGCTAAACGATGACAGCTAAACGTAATTAAATTTCACTTTTAAGGCCCTCCACTAAAAACCGAATATCTCCTAAACCGTGATAGCAGTGTCAATTCCGATAACAGATTCGGAATACTTAGGGTTTGTCCTATCAGAATATGTTGGTTTAGTGCAGTTTGGACCACAATGAATCATCGTTTTGCATGGCTAAAATGTACAGTCGATTATCTGCTAAAGCTTCGCATCCACTAAAAAGTTGAATATCTCCTGAACTGTGATAGCAATGTCGAATCCGAGGACTGATTCGGATTCCCGAGTATTTTTCCTATAAGACAATGTTGGTTTGGTATAGATAGGAGCATCCTAAATGCTTCGTTTCGCATGGCAAAGCGTAAAAATGGACCATCTCCAGAACGGTTCGCTTCGCAGCCTTCTACGAAAGTCGATTATGGTAAATCCTTTCCCGTGACAGCTGGATCGATTATGGGTAGTGATTCGGAATCCTGAGGACTTTTCTAATAACACTGTAGTGGTCTTATGCAGATAGAGGTATTCCGATGCCCTTTTTTTCGCGCCTAAACAATGACATCTAAATGTAATCAAGTTTCACTTTGAAGGCCTCCACTAAAAGTCCAATATCTCCTACACCGTGGCAGCAGTGTCAATTCCTATGACAGATTCGGAATCCTGAGGATTTTTCCTATCAGAATATGCTGGTTTAGTGCAGATTGGACCACAAGCACCATAAGCACTGAAGAATGGGAAACAGAACTCTTCCGAAAAAAACTTGGAAGGAAATCTAACCGCAAATTTTGTGATTTCAAGTTTGGACAGAGTATACATCTCAAAATATAATATTTACAACACTATTTGCCTAATGCTGGATTACTGCCTTTCAACTCATTCATGTTAATTACAGCACTTCTAAACAACTGCACACGATTAGTTCTTTTTTGTTGAGACACACACACTCATTATTTACACCTCTAAGCCTAATATATCCTTTCAACGCAATTGCATTTTTGCTACTTGTCTAAAAATAAGAGCACTGTAAAATAATCCAGAGAATTTCAGCATCCCTTCCTTTATGTATGCAGCGTAGAGTTTCAGCATATAACGTGCAAAATCTCATTTAATCTGGCAACTAAGCTTGTCATTTCTAATTATCTCGTCAACATATCACCAGCAGAATTTAGTACGTGTAAAAAGTCATTTTTTCGTACTATCTCTATGCACATCATATTACACAATATTCCTTTCATAATTAGCACATGTAGTGCCTTGCAAAGTTGATCCAGGAGGGTTCTTGCATGCCAATGTCGATACTTTTTACATTATTGTACTTGCCAACAAAAGCTTATCCTAAAAATGAGTGTTGCTAGGATACATTCACGCAGAGTACATGAAATTGTGCAAACTTAATACCTGAGGCTATCGCACATATTTTATTCACGTGTCAACTTTGTAAATTAATTTGTATAATATCAGCAACAATGGCTGTGTATATACAAGCATGCTTTATTATGAAAACGAAACCCATGCAAGTAGCCCAACTTTCAATTAAAAATCAAAAAACTTATATGCTGCAAGCAAAATACTTGTATGTACATACATTTCTATTAATCAAATTCATGCAATAATTTAGCAGTTCATTAAAATCCTCAAAAAATCGGAAAATAAATAATTTAAGAACCTTCATTTGTTATGAGTTTAAGTTTTTCTGAGTGCTTAACAAATTTCCAGATCATATTCTATGCATGTTAAATTTCTCAATTATGTCATTTCATGCCTCATCTTGAAATATTTAATGTAAACTAGTTTTATTTAAATGAAATTCCCTGAGTTTTCCCAAGTTTTAGCATAAATTTGTCATATTTTCTTAATTTCTGTTTTTTAAATTAAAAGTCAAGAATTACTAAGTTTTCCAGGTTTCCCTGATTCTTATGTACCCTGCTCTTCCATTAGGTACCACACATATGTATAATTAATTGTGATTACATTAAAGCCTGCTTAATTGCAGACAACATTATCTTGTATATCAATTAATCATTTTCAGTAAACACCTCCCATTGCCAAGATGGAGGCTGAAGTGGGGAAGATAATGCAATCTGATTGGCTGAAAACAAGTTTTCCCACTTAGGACGCCATTTTTCGAACGTTTTTTTTCAGCCAATGACAGAACAATGAAAATGGTCAATTAAACAATCAACAAGATTTTAAGTTTATTAATTTACCTTTAGTGCTTGTAATGTTAGAGATACCAGTTCAGTGAACTATCTATCAAACAATGTTTCCTTGTAAACAGAGTGTTAATTATTAACAATGTTCTGCATACATTTACATTTTTAGGTTTTAATGAATATGCAATTAATACAAACTCTCTTAACTTTCCTAGGCAAATTCATATATACCTTGCTTAAACTTGTACATAGCATGCAGTGCTCAAATTGACTTTGGAAATCCCAAGACACATGAAAACATATTTCTTAGGTTATTTGGGATAGCATTATGCTGGAAACTAATTTCATAATCCTGCTATAGCAACGATTGCCGAGAACAGGAATGTGTTTAGTTGCACTCGCACGATTAAAACCCGCAGGGGCTTTCCACTTTCAAAAATAATGAAATGCATGCAAGCGAGTCTTAAATAATTTCTCCTGTGGGGATGATCCGCATTATATTCGTTTTCATGCAGCTTCATATATAGGCAATCACAAACTCGTATTAACAACACAGACTCGGTCTCCTTTCATTCAACAATAATTGCAATTTTCTACTTATTGCAAAGCCCCCCTGGCAAAAAAACTTCCCCATCGATTTTTCATTCATTGAATTCAACATGTAGGTTCATATATTTGTGCAATGTAAATGCATGCAATATACTCACACTTATTAATAGGAAATATTAGTGATACAAAATTCAAGCATCTTTGAGAACCTCCTCTAGAGCTTCTAAATATCATCACAAAAATCCTCTATACAAGTATATGCATTAAATATGCATGATATGGATGCAGCATACTGCACATCAAAATACTTTGTGGTCAACATTTTGCATAGGACATGAAAACATTCAAAATTGCAACATACATTCTTATATTGCAGATGAATTGCATTTTGCATTATTCAGGATACACTTTTAATACTAATTTTTCATTATATATCAACTTTAAAAAAATTAAAATTAAAATGCATGCAACACTTACCATTTCAATTAATCTTCAATGTTGCAGAAAGCTTCCTGAAGACTATCTGCCGAAGTACTGCAATCCATTTTGGGTAGAATCAAACTTGGAAGTTGGAATTTCTAGAAATATCAATTGAAAAAATGTGAATTCATGTTTTAAAGAAAGTTTGAAACTGCAAATTAGGCAACTATAATGTGTTTACTTCATAATACAGTGGTCAATTAATTTTTAATGGTCTCAAACACGTTTTGTCTGTATATAGTTTATTCAAATGTTAGTGTGCCATTGACTCCATGGTGAGCAAAATGATATAAAAATTAGAAGGTATTTCAGACAAATATAGGGATGTTTTTTTGGTATTTTGTTTGCTATAATTGAATTTCAAAATTGCAAGATCATTCTGCATGAGGCAATAAAATCTTATGTTCAACTATAGTGGATTATCCTTGCCAGGTAGTACCTATAGCTAACCTCAGCAAAATTCGAGAGTGCAAATTAAGCATATGACCCTACCACATCATAAAACTTTTACAGCAAATTTATTCAAGATTTAGATCTTTACCCAAGTGGGTTTTATAACTTTTATGTAATGTTATAAGCTCTTGGAGGTGATTGATATCCTGAATCTTAGGAAACATCTCGATATATAAACCTGAAATTTTAGGAAAACGAATAAAACTTTTTTATGTATATATTTTTAATAGGATTCCATCTGCTTTTTACATATTTTTTTGATCTTGCGTATAGATAAAGTTAATCAAAGTAGCACAAACATTTTCAAACCCCTTTTTGGAGCTTTCTAATAATATATATTTAAAATATGTTTTGCTATAGAACATCATTAATTTGTGTTTTGTAACATTAATGTTTACAATTCATTTCTAATTCATATTATAGCAATATTATGTATAAACCAATTAAATACAAATAATAAAGCTAATACATAATGTGGAAATAGTAAATATTATGTAAATTTATAAAATTACTATTTGGCTGTAGAACTTTTTACGTTTATAATGTTATCATTTAATTATTAATTTCATTGTATGTGCAGAAAAATATTACATTCCTAAATCAGTATAAAAGGCCTGGAATAAAAGCGCTGCAAGTTACACACAGTTTCTTGTTCAACATCCAAAATCAATATTTTCACTCTCAGACCAGAGCGTTTCAAAATCTTGATTCTGGCGCTAATTTTCAAAAAGTTCCTTCTAAAACTTGTATTTTCCCCATTATAAGTATTTTTATATCATAAACGCAACATATAGCGTTGTACTGTCTCTCATAGAATTCTAAATCCAATAGAATTTCACAACTTGAGCCATTTCACGCTAGATGGCGCCACTAGCAATAACCCGTTACAAAACGCGCATCTTTGTTTTGTTACCTACGAACAAAAAACGAAAACTTTAACTGGAACCTCATTATCGAGGAAAAATACTTTCACTTTGCGATCCATCCACCTTTCCACTACATCATTTATCGGTAAACTTGTGAATTTAAAAGTAACTTGAATTTCGCAATAAACATTCGAATTTCCGCCGGACACTGTGCCGCCGGCCAAAACGACGCTAATGCTAGTTGATACGGCGTCACGCTGTAAGTGTCACGATGACCTACTACAATTTACCGAAGATCGTCTAATTTATATTTACACGAGATTTACATTTAATTTCGCTCACTATTCCCACCCAAAAACGCAAGGAACTGCTCGAAGCTAACAAAAGAAACATTCAATGATAATAATTATGAGAAAGAAGCCTATAAATTATACGAATTTTATCGCAATTTTCGATCGAAATTTTAATCATGTAAATTATAATATTATATAGTTGTTGGCAACAAAACAGAACAAAAACAAGGAATAACGATAGTTTATCCGTTTACTTACGCTGTTGTAACTTCGAAACTAGAAATACTATATGCGGCTGAACTAGCTTTCATGACGTGTAATTGACGAGTAATTGACGAGTAACTGAAATTCACAACTTGCACACTACCAACAGCCGATCGCAGCGCCATACCTAGTGGCAATCGGTGAACTACGTGTTGGAGC
>JAQFZQ010002273.1:0-14649 GCA_034696005.1 Glomeris marginata
ACGAACATAAGTTTTGGAAATGCAAAAAAATGTATTTCCCCACCCTCAAAACGTAAAAATTGTGTTCTCGCCTTAATAAAACAAATTAAGAAAATGTAATAGTTCAATGTTGGTGCTTTTTTGTTTGCTATAATATAATTTTATAATAGCTAATTGCAGGCTATTGCAGAAACGGTATTATAGGAAAACTGTTGCAATGGCGGAATAGCAGCCATTGCACCAGTTTTATGTTCCCAATATATAGAAGTATAACATGGTTTGCTTTGAACTTGTGAAGTTGCCAATATGGAAATATTAGAAATGAAGATTCGCAAATTGAACAGGTGATGGAATAGCATAGTGTCTCTCTCTTCCTGGGGCTCTTTTTGCCCAAATTTCCTCACGGTGTTTTGTCATGGACACGTGTATCCTGTGTTGCCGAGGATGTAATCAAACGCGTCCGGTCGCATGCTAGCTGCTTACAGGAATTACTGCATAAAAAGCTACATATTGCCTCTATCTATAGGTATACATATACCTTATGTACATGCAGCACATGTGTGTGTGTGTCTACATGCTATATACTCTATGGAGCAGAGGCTGTCTAGCCGTAGTCACGTGACTGGTGTGACGTCACCAGCGTTTTGGCGTGTGTAATTGGGCAGGACGTAGCCACGCGTGCGACACATTATATCTGTACTTCTACCATAACATTATTTTTACTTGCAATTTATGGACATGCTATTTTCATATAGCCTATATTTATTTGCTAATCATTCCAAATGTTTAGGAAAACCCGATATATTTGAATTGCATTTCAGTAATGAAGGGGTTAAAGCAGGAAACGATATGCTAATTACTAACCTTCGTAGGAACGAAGTTTGGGTTAATAGGTGGCGCTGTAAAACGAGCACTGATATTAAAGGATTCTGGATTACATGTTGTAAAAACTTTATTTGTGCAGGCAGACCTATAGAGGTTTTTTGTATAGAGACTATAAGCGTTAAAAGAATGGAGGGAAGGGGGAGTTGTGGGCGGAACCTGGTTTCGGAGCCCCGCCCCTGAAGGAGAAAAGGAGGTCTGCGGTGACTGGTGGCGTGCCATACTATGATTTCGGCCGTGTGTCAGTACGGCCAACTCAATGTGCCTCTCACTCTATCCATTATAACAACTCAACTTTAATACGATGAACGTGGATACAATCGCATTGTTTTAAAGTGGGAATTCAGTGGCGCCATCTGTGGCCATCGATGATGGGCAGCAGCGAAGCCAACTGCTGGACAGGTACTTTGTAAGTCGCAAATGTCTATATATGACCCAATATTTGGCGCAGGAACTACTTTTATATCAGTTTAAAATTATTAGTGCCCATAATTGATACACTGAAGTGAAGAACTGACAATTGAACTGACGTTCAATTGTGGCCAAAAGTATTGTCGCTTATCGTGTGCTGCAGGATAGCAAAATGCGACAATACTTTTGGCCAGAGTTGTACATTTGTATCTATATGCATGGGAATGTATGAACAAAAACTCGAATTTATTGATACTATTTCCCACATTGTGCCAATAGTTTCTCATACAGTCCATATATCAGCTGTCATATCCGCAAATTTCTGGTTCAAAAAACTCTTTAAAGGTGAATAAGCAAATAGCATATAGTAGAGTATCCGAAGCAACCAAATGTTAGAAATTTAATTTGGCATACATTTTATTGAGACAGTGTGCATTTGGTTGTCAAAATGGTGTAAAATATATTTAGTTTGATATGTGTGAAATTTGACGAGCGAATCAATGGCCAGGTTCACTGCAGGTCAGCGAATTGGTTTTAAGGGAGTCGACCGCGCCGGCAGGTGGCGCTGGTGAGGCCTTCCTGCCAAAATGGCGCCCGAACTTCATTCAGGCTTTTTACTTGCTTTTTTTTTTTACTTTTCGGTCGCAAGGGGAGGGGTGAAGGGGTGTAAGGTGGAGGTGGGTAGGCAGGAAAGGGAGATGAGCTTGACGGAGTGCGGTGCATGATGGGCCGGCCGGACGGATATGGGGTCGCTTTTCGGAGCACTACTTTTCCCAAATATAGCTAATTCCTCCACTCACACTCCTACTTCTCTCTATAGTGGCAACATAGTTGTGCAAACTCATTCATCAAGTTTTGTAGACTTTTTTTCCCCTTTTTTCTATTCATTTTGTATGAAAATTATATAAAAATAGGTGTGCAATTAACAATGTAACAAATTGCTGCACTGTATACACTTGGAAAATCCTGGAAATTGGTGTTAAAAATGGGTGGGGAGCATTAAATAAGTATGTCAGCAACTTTTTGTATGAAACTCAATTATGATCATGCAGATATAAAGCAAACTTAATTTACAGTCATCATTTGTCAAGCAACATTTTTTATTGTTATCTTGTACAGTAAAACCTTTGTGTAGTGGAAACATGCCTATAACAGAAATTTGTTTTTAAATAATCTATGTTGGAAAAACCTGTCTGTGGTGGACAGAAAAATGATTTTTTGAATAACATTGTTTGGACTTGCTGCAGACATGCATGCAACTTACAATAACATGTGTGAATGCATGACAATTTAAGATAAAATGATGTTTTGTATAAAATATATACATTTAGGTTGAGTAAACTGTGACCTGGGTGTTGAACTTGAACGCTCCCTGTGGCGGCCATTTTGTCTTACATTAGTTGACTTAAAAGCTCCTTTCATCATTTTCCATTGATTATGGATGAACGTGGATATGAGTCACTTGTGTGTCCTTTGCACAAGAGGCGTGAAAAGGCCTTTTCTTTATTGGCAGCGGATGAATATTGAAAGGATGAGTCAACTTGTCGCCTCTTGTGTGTGTAAATTCGCATATCACGTGACGTCACCCGGAAATGCACACGTCCGCTTTTCGCACTTATGTGTGTGAAATTATTCAAATTACAATGCTTTTTTACTGTGTTATTGTGTATGGAGGCTTTCTTATAAGAAAACGATTATGTCACTTCCGCACCAATGCATAAAACGCCTTAAAAGAAAAAAAGGGAAAAAAAATAAGCGAAAGAAGGGAACTCCCTCTAGTGACGTCACAGAGCCTCCGTTGCCTAGACGGTGCTATACTAAAATATATACAGAATTTACGAAAAGTATGAATGAATGAGAAAGTAAATGTACAGTTCAATTTTTTCACGCTTTTGGCGAGATAAAGCAACCGGAAGTGACGACCGGACACTATACCTTTTCGTCTCTACGTAGGCCTATATAATGCAGCCACTGTGACGTGACAAAAGAGGCGTGGCTTAACTTTTGTATACCATTGTGTCCACCTATTAATATCCCCTTATAATTTTTTAAAGTTTATTTTTGACTAATTCTGTCTTTCATTCAAGTTCGGCTGTTCGTCACCAGGGGGCGCTAAATTTACCTAGTTGTTTTGTATACTCTCTTAATAGTCCATGATATTTTATATGTAGTACATTAATTTTGTTGAAAGCCATGTTAATAATTAAAATTTAAAAAAAAAAAATCGGTTCTAAATGTAAACTTGGTGTCAAAAAATAGACATAATTTATGGATGCTCCCTAAGTCATATTGCATGGGCAGGTGTGTTGCATGCGTCTTATGGGGCATGACGGTGTCGATGAGAGCGTGAAACTTGGTGCGTTTTTTACTTTTTGCTTCACATTTTCAATCTTGACAATGATGATGGGCTCGTGCCATGGCGGCCATCTTGCCTCCATTTTTTGCCCCTATCTCATGCATCAGGTTGGTTGGCTTCTGTTATGCTTTAGATACACTTTTTGAGATGACGAGCAATTTACTGCTCGTATAATATTATCCATGCGAGGAGGAAATTGCGGAAGGCAGGCTTCATATGCAAAAGGAACAAGTTTCAAATGCGACTCTTGCGATTGGCCAATGGTGCATTGGCAATATAAGCTTTATTGTTACTTATTACCTGGATATATGATGCATATGTGCTATCACACCTCTTCTTACATCTTAATATGCATTTTTTATCTGTCCTGCCTATCGATCAAGGTTGTTGGGTTATCGAATTTCTGATAGAGGTGTGAAGGGCGTGTCATGGAGACCACGCTTACTCTGGTACAAACTTCAAGTAACTTAAAATATTGTACGTTTAATTATAATACATCTGCATAATAGGAAATTAGGGAATTTATATACAGTATATGGCTGCAATTAAGTTTAATGTCTAAACGAAAGTTCTGACTGGTGTAATGGCGGCCGTTGAAATGTTCTATACAAAAACGAAACTTTTTTAATTTTTTACGGTGAAATAAATAAATAACTGATGTCAGTGCACTGCAGGTATTTCATGTGTTCATAATTGATATAACAGTTTTATCTAGGGGAAAGGGTAATTGCTCTAAATGCTATGTGTACTTAAAATGAAAAAATAATATTTTGGACCAATTAAGAGTGTGTTTTCTGAAATCAGTGCACCTTGAAATTGGCTACACATTACACCTGTGTACAACTATGTTTGTAATTCACCATGCTTATTGTTGCGTTTTGTGTCCCGAGCATGTGGGCGTGTCCCTCATATGTTAATTCATTTTTAATGACACTTAAAGACATACCTAAATGCTTTATACCTATATTTGTGTGCATGCATCTACCAAATTCCCTCCCTACACATTTGCTCTGTAAAACAGTTTACACAGCTACTATTGCGCCCCCTGCAGGAGGTTTGACGAACCTCGTGTACGCAATGAATTTACACGTGTGAATGTATACGGAAAATGTGAGTTTTTGGCGAAAAATAATATTTACAATTTGTCGAGACGATTTCTGTGTATTTATGTTGCTAAATGCGGATCTTGGCGATAAGTGGTTGTATATCAAGTGGGAAATGTCATGTTCAGGCCTAAATTTTCCCATCAGTTCTATGTATTTCAGCTGTTATAGATTGTGCAATGTGTTTCATACATGTACATGTGATTAATCAGTTGAAATGGGAAATGACTATTAATTTTTCATTTGAAACCTGCATATGGCTTGTTTAACTTTTAAGTGGGTTTTTACGGTTTTGATTATGACGTCATCGGGATTTCGAATCAACAGGGGATCGGTCAATGTTTATATTCCAATTAAATGCATATGAACGAAAAAGGATATAAATTTCAAGATTTGCACTTTATATAAACGTTGACGTAGTCGATCAAACTCCAAAATGGAGGAAAAAGGAAGGTTGTGACGTCACAAGTTCACATACTGCACGTTTCATTGTGAGGATAATTAAAAAACTATGTAATTTCTCTTATTGTTTTATATGTAGGGTATATAGGATAATGCCAAATTATATGTATATGCTGAAGTAGAGAAAAGATAATCAAAAATTTATTCATGTAGCTGGAAAATGTGGAAAAGTTATTTAAAAAATATAATTTAGAAATACAGTAAACATTTCTATAGTGGAATCTCATTGGACCGGATAAAATTCCTATACCATAGACAGGTTTTTCCACCATAGAGGGGTTTCCAGCATAGACAGGTTTTACTGTACATTGAATGGAATTAAGTAAACTATGAAATCATGGGAGTAACAGGAATGGATGAATGTTCTGATTTCAAAATTTTTCAAGATTTGTATTCAGGAAACTATGACTAAATATTAATGGCACAATTATGACTAAGTTTTGTTTATGGGTGGGAGAATTGTAAATGTTATAAGTGCAATTTTAAAATACATATTGTAATGAATGAATGAAACCAATAAATTATTCACAAGGACGTTGTTACGGTATGACCCCTTGTGATAAGCGAATTTGCCAAGTGACGGTTATGGTTGCCAAGAATCTATACCCACCCACATGTTGCACTTTATCACTGTTGCACGTTACATATTGTATATATGTAGGTCTACATTAAACATTAGTAGTGTATGGACAGTTTCCCGGAATTGTCACCGAACCTTGGTGGCGCTGTCGTGGCGCTCGTGACGTCACAGGTGCCTTTTTGGGGTTCGTTTTGAAAGAAATCGTTCGGGGTTGGTTGAAAGTTGAGCATCTATGGTGGGCCAACCTTTTTCTCTCTCTCTCTCTCTCACTCCCCACACCCCCTCTTAACTTTTAAGAGTCATTACTGCAACTGCTCACACTCGTTTCGCTTTCCGCTCTTATAACGTTGCTCCACGTGGAGGTACTGGTTTGAAAAGTAGCTTGTGTACACCAGTGGACACCATGACACTTGTGACAACCAACTCAAATTTTGGTGAGGCTTGTTCAGTAAATGTTATGCATTTTTATTTAGTGGGTGAAGAGTACATCAATTTTTGGACTTTTGGTGTTTGTTTGTTTGTGTGTTTGTTTGTCTGTTTACTGGATATTAATGTTTTTGTTTTTTTACATAGGAAGGAGGCCGAAACACAGATCGATGTCGGTTCAAAAGATGTACGTGATTGTAGCTGCTCTGGTGCTATGCACATCCTCCATCCTCAGGATAGCAGGTAAAAAACACACCTGTATTTATATTTGTCTAAATTAAAGTTGAGGATTACTATGTGGAGTTACGTTTTTTGTAAAACTTTGCAATATTAGAGGGACGTTCGTTTATAATTAATTAACAATTATGTTGATTTATTCACGTGGTATTACTGTATTTAAGCACACAAACTTAATTTATATTGTATAAGTACTACAGCTAAACCTGCCTATATGGTGGAATCTCAAGGGACCGGAAAAACTTTATCATATAGACAGCTTTTTAAAAAAAGTAAATCATACAGTCTCATTTAAAGTGAGTTGGATGACATGACATTTAGTTTATGTTGGTTTATGTATAGTTGACTTAGCTTATAATGTTTCCTGCTTTTTTATAATAGCCAACTGAACATTTTTAATTCCCATAAATATAATATTTCTTTATTTTCAAGGAAGTGTATGACAGCTCTGAAAAATTGTATGTTTATATATAGTCAAAAGATTTGTTTAAAGATGTCTGCATCCATAAACAGATAAACATGTGTCACTGATTTCACAAATTGAGCGAATCATAATTTCTTTGAACTTTTTATTTGTTTACCCAATATACATTTACTATTTGCTATATGATACAAAATAAAATTATAGTTAATAATTAACAGCAGTTTGGTTTAAATAAACCAATGATTTGACACTTCTTCCCCTGAATATATACTATAGAAAATTGTGAGAAGTATTATGTGGACCACCTGTGTTTGTAGAGTGTGGTGAACGCAGAAAAAGAGCAATTTAAAACTGTCACATTTAAATACACTAGTGGTCAGTTGGTGACCCAGTGGCATATTTCACTGTCCCAAGTGGCTTTTCAGTTTGCAAATTACTCTGCATTATGTTGAATGTGCCGCTGATTGCCATGGCCATTTGATGCGTGTACGTGCATTTGTATGCGTAGGTGAGTGGTCAGTGGTCATCGCTATGGTCAGCTGCTCGACGGGTGTCCGTTCCGCCCCTAAAAACCTGATTTTCCCCCCGTTCCTAGCGCGTGCTGCTTGTGTCCAGTATTGTCCAGTGTTGTCCATCGGCCAGGTGTCGGCTGGACGTAGCAAATTTCCATGACAAGCGTGTCCGGTGTGTGCTGCTGCTTTTGCTGACCAGTGGCCATCTGGTGAGCGTGCTCCACTTGGCAGGTTGCGACCGGTCAGTGGTCAGCAACACGCTCCATGGTCTGGGTGCCTGCCACGTGCGAGGGTGCGGCGCGAGCCAAAAACTGACCACTGGTCAGTCTGGTGGGGGTCTTGGGTGAGGAGGGGACGAATGATGGCCCCTTTTTACTTTACTTCCACATCTCCTTACCTCCTCCTCCAATGTCTGGGGGCAGCTGAGAGGAGGAGGGGTGACGGGGTCAAACTGACCACTCCATCGGCGCTTTTGTAGTAGGGTGAAAAACGGCAGGGGGCGCTGCGAGGAGACTGACCGGTCGCAAGGAATTCCGGGGTAGTCTTATGCAATGTAGCAGGTGAGGGTCCAGGGTCCCTTGGTCAGCAGTGTCCAGTCTGAGCTTATTTATATGAAGAAATATAAGGCTGTCTGAACACTCCTCATATTCTTTATATTTCTATACATTTATATTATAAGAAAGAAACATTTCTTACAAATACTGTATAGCTATAACAAAAATATACGAGTCCCTCCCACAACTCCCTACGGTCACTGTTTTGTTTGATTTTCCTGCTTTTCCTGTTTTTTTGTTTCGTTTCCTTTACTGGTATATAGTGGTCAACTGTTGTTGACAACACACCCATGTCTTGATCAAACCTTAACTTATAGCTCTTGCTTATAGTATAATGTGTCCAATATGAACATAATTAATGGACAGCCCTTGCCTTGATGTGGTCAACAATATACAGAAAGCAGCTTTGAGTATAGAGATCAATTTGCACATACTCCAATTAAGATGATGCATGATGGTGATTGGACACTTAGGTTTATCTACTTTGTCTGAAATTATAGGTATCATTAGAGGCAATCATGCACTATATTATTATAAGTACATTTGCGTTTCTTTCCTTTCATTTGGGATTTGGCTTTGGATTTGCTTTGGGGTTAATATGAAGAAGTAGCTCCTCCCCCTTTTCCCATGTGATCAGTGTAGTAGTCAGGGAAGTCAGGGGAAAATCAGGGAATTAAAATGGAGACAAACCTTATAATGAATGCAATGGCAACTTGTGATTTTGCTGTATTTAATTCAACCTTTAATTGAGATTAGATTAACATTAAGTCAGCCTCATTAAGTGGTCATCATGCAACATGCTTTGTTTGAATTTGATATAAAGAGTGAAGTGAAAGTTGAATCTTTCAACGTGGCCATCTGCTATTATTCCTTCCAACTTTTCTAGCGCATCTAATAACTTACAAGGAAGGGATTTTTTATATTGCAGAGAAGTATACAATGTGGCAAAATCAGGTGAAGAGAAGTAATGGAGGAGGGCAGCTGCACAGATTAAACGTTTTCACCATGAGTTTGCTGATATTTATGCTAAAAAAAGTGGAATTTTATCCGAAAATAGATAGGCAAGGAAAAAAGAGAAAATGGGATTCTAATAGGTTTGATATTTAATTTAGTATAGCTGATGGCCTCCAGGTGATTTATATTATCGGTTTCGTGATATTTAATCCCAAGTGACCAGATGACCAGCTGACCCCAACCATCAGAGAAAGGAAGTATTATCGGATTTGGATTATTAATGATGCTGGACAACACTAATGATCGAAATTCCTACTTATGTGTATCCTCCTCCATTAATTACTGTCCGAACATTTCTAAAATTCAGTATCATTATATATTAGCCCCTATATCTACTTCTCATTATACTTCTAAAATCACCCTTGTATATTGAAATATTTATTAATATCATTTTCAAATAAACAAAATTTGAAATAAATTTGTATATGTACCTACCTATATGTGTTTTTATATTTTGTTCCAATCATTGTGTAAGTACGAATACCTTGAAGTTACGCATGCGCACTGAACAGTGAATTACTCTCCATTTTGTGCACTGGTGGTCACGTGCCTGATCCAAGCACCCTAAATTACCGAGTCCATTGCCCTTTTCTTGATATACATAGTACAATTTCATGAAATACCTACTACATGTATACCAATATTTGTCAGTTATAGACAACTGAAGTTAATTTCTACAAACCTTTCAATCAATTTTGCTCTAAATTGCACTAATCATTTATGAACACTGTGCCATGCATTCAAAATCTGATGAAACAACTACTCCATATTCATTAAAAACATGCTTATGATGTTTGTACATAGTACTACTATATATTTTGTATTGGGTGACGTCACGGATGGAATATGGGAGGGGTGTTTGAATTTTGCCAATATGGCGGCGGTTTGCATCAAAGATCAAAGCAAATGGAGAATGCGGACCGAAGCGACGTTTCCGTTCACCTTTTTGCCCGTTCATGTCATGCATTAATTTGCCGACAAATACCTAAAAGGCGAGAACGTGACACTTGCTTTTCAGACGTAATTAGTACGTATAAGAAACGTTGGTGCCCATAAGTGATGGACCTAAGTTACAAACTGCAGTCCTTCACTCCAAAATGGCCGCCAAGTGTCGCATTCCTAGATTATTTGTCCCATAAAGCCGTATAATTAGTAAGTTAACATGACACTTTACTGGAGTAGAGAACATCAGTAACTGACCACCTCCAGTATACATATAAACACATATAAAGGGCAATTGATAAAATAAGTAAATTATTGAATAAGTGTGGATATATAGTATGGTTTTTTTTGGGTAACTTTTTGGCAGGTGTAGGGTGGTTTTTTTTGCACATTTTCGTGACTGTTTTTGTTTGATGTGTTTATGTACTGGTAGATTTGGAGATAAATGAAGTTTGTGATCGAACTATATATGCAGTCATTGGCCCCATGTAATCATGCAATGCAATGTCATAGCATTTTCACCCTTTTAAATCTTATTAATGGTTATAATATACATATAATATGCATTATGTGTTTATTATACACTGGCATATAGTTTATTGAAAATTCGGAAAGGGCCTTTTATTATTAAAGAGCTTTATCTACAGGAATTTATATCTATACATACAGTGTAGGACTTTTACCTCTAACTTTTACCCAGTTACAGCGCCATCTATTGACAGCACCGCAAACTAACATTGTGTGTTCATATCATTGCACTAACAATATATTTAATTTATGTTAATATTGCAATAAAGCATAAAAAATTTATTGATAATTAAAAGATCATTTCCACAGATTTTTTATGTTGGAGTTGAGGACAAAAATAAGTTGACTGTAAGGGAATAGGGGGTTTGTTTTAGCTTATAAAGTTTTCCATGTACATTTGACTACATATAAGGGATTTTAGGGGTAATTAGGGCCGTTAAGGTGGTTGTATGGAGTTAATTTATTGTAAAGTAAGATAACAAAAAAGTTGGTGATTTTGTTTTTTGGGGTTTTTATGAACATGGTAATGAAATGCATTGATTGAAAATGTAGACCTATATAATTTGAGTGAAGAATGTGGCAGCTGTCGCATATATTTTGCAGTTTGCACATTTTTGTCATCGTTAAACGTTTTATTTTTAGCATTGAATTGGAGCTTAATGGCCGACTGCAATAACGGTAACGGCGCTGCAGCTTTCGGCCTTGCCTGGTCAATCACCTCGCATTTGTGTTGGAAATTGTTTCAAAATTGGAAATGGCCACTGACTGCTCTCTGTCCAGTTCTGTCTCTGTAGTCCAGTTCACACGATAATAATGGAGCAGTTTTGCGATGCAAAACGAGACAGATTGCCCATTTCCGCTCCATTTTTTGCAAACTTTTTATACTTTTTTGTTGCTTCATCCCATCCCCTTTTCTAACTCGTGCCATGTATGTAAAAACCTGACAAAAGTAATATAAGTCGGATAAAATACTGGGGTTTAGTTATTTTTTACATTGTGCCAACTTTGCTCTTGTGAAATGTTTTATTTTGCACTAATCATTTTGATACACTTTTAAACTAGGGGTATGTGCATATATTTATATAAACATTTACAAGTGTGATGCAATGGCTTCATTATTTTTACTGATGCAAAATTGCAGCACTTATCTTCTGTTATGTACATAAATTATTTTTTTTTACATGTGTATAGTACAATTTATAAATCATTTTTCCACGACATCAAATTTAGAGTGCTCTTGTGAAAAAATGAAGCATATTTTGTAGTTTATATGTGTGGAATGTTGCATTGCAAACATGAAATGCAAGGCATGTCGGCCATCTTTATTGCATTTTTAACATTCCATAAGCGAAATTATTGCTTGGGTATTCATTTCCAATGGCTATATAAACATTAGATAATAATAATACCACAAAAAACAGGTAATTTGGTTGCTGTACATGTTTTTTATCGCTGGCAAATGTACATTACATGCATAAATTATAATTTTATTTCAATATAAAATTGTTTGATCTAGTATAAAAAATGTATAATGTGTACTATGTAGTTTACAGAACCATTAAATTGGTTCTTTGCACATTATTATATGATAATATTTATATTAAAACAAATTCTTCAAGAAGTAACATTATTTGTGAATTGTCCCTTATCCAAAAATATTTGTTGGCAAAACTTCAAAATTATGTGGTATATTTGTATTTTCATAATGTCAATTCACTATAATTATTTCCCTATGTCATATTTTCCGGCTTTGGCAGGTTTAACTGTATATTTAGGAAACACAAGTGTGAATTGAGGTGAAAACTGTGATGTTGGTTGTAAGAATTGTTCAGTTTTTGTTGTTGTGGGAGGACGATGAGTCGCCATTTTTCTCCTCTTTTTTTTGTTTGTTTCTTTTCTTTCTCTTTTGTTGGGTTCTTATTTTTGTGCCATTACCCCTTAAAGAGGACCACCCGAATTTGTCATCCTCATGCATTGCGTCTTGAGTGTATGTTGCGTGATAAAGATAAAAGATGGCAGCTGTTTTGCCTGCAAAGTTTTGGTGGATGGGCCGACAGCTGCCCTATGTCCGAAGCCTGAAAAACGTACGTTTATTGGCGTATTATAGGCTTCATAGTAGTGTGCTCTAGTACTTGCAGATAGCGGTAATAAGCAAGCAGTTGATGGAGACGTGAGTGACGCGTGCCACGTGACGCACGTGACGCGCGTGCAGCACGCAACCTAATTCAGGGGGCGTTCATAAACCACGTCTCTTATGACTCGACTCCCATACCCCCATTATAGTAATTTAGCTCCTGTATTCCTGCAGCTATTGGTGTTTCAAAACTGTAATGGTTAAGGAATATATTCATGCAAAACCAGCGGAATTTTGTGTGAATTTAAACGGCGGCCATCTTGTAATGGCCGCCTTTTTGTGTGTGCAGGGAAACAAGGATTAAAAACAGTATCACATTATACTTGCACTTGTCAGGTATTGCATGTTAATACACCACATGTTCTATAACATATGGTCCACTATGTAGGCTAATTTTAAACAATGAAGACATGAACTTACAGGGTGACTCGTAAATCAAGGAACAGTTGAAATATTTATTTGGATAGGGTTTTAATAAAATAAGGGGATTGTAATTTCGGTGTAGGTGTACCTATATGCAGGCAATTGTTGGCTATTTGCCCTATGGTCATGCACTGTGATGTCTATTGATTATAAATGATGGTGTGGGACAGAATAAAAAAGTTGGGATACAGGGGAAATATGGATTTTGGAAGGTAAAGCCCTATGTGTTTGTGTGTGTGTGAGTTGCGTGACCAAACAAATGACTTATCAAGCTGACAAGTTGTTTTATTTCTTTTTGGGAGGGGAAATTTGTGTTTCATGGTGTTGTAACATTGCACAAGCAATGGCGATTATTATTGGATAATGACAAAGGGTCCAGTGCTGCTGTTGCCACCCACACTAAACTTTTTCCTTACTTTCTTTCCACAAAAAAAGTAATGTTAACTTTGTTGATGGGTACTTGACCGACCTCTCACTCCAACCCCTAAACTTCTTATTTATCTATTTATCTATTGCCAGGGCCGGGTTGCAGTCGGTGGGCTTTTGCAAAATATATATGTGTCTATATGTATCACGTGACCCCCGCCTTCGCATTTTTTGCACTTTTCACTCCAACCATCAGAGACAAACTCCCACCTCACATTTCATATCACTTTAGTGATGGATGCTGTAGCAAGCTAAAATCTTAACAAAGGCACCAGGAGAAAGGATATTTGTTGCCTGAGTTAGCCGCTAGGTGGCTCTGGTGTGTTTAGCGAAACCGTCGCCAGGTGCGCTGCACATCTACATTTTTTCATGCAAAATTGCTCTAAACCTCCCCTCCCCTCCCAATTTTTTTTAAATTTGAAGCATATGCTTGAAGGCAATGAGAACAGATGTGGTAACTAGCGCCACCTTTCGGCAGACTGCAAAGGCTCGTCGGAAGAAAGTATATAAGCAAGTAATGGAAATGTGGATAATGAAATAACATGTGAAAAGTAAAAAATAAATAGCATTTGCAGTTCAAAAAGTTTCAGCAGAATTTGTCATTTACTACAAATTGTTAATTTCACCGCCAGATGGCGCACCGAGCATCTGGTCAGTGTGTAATTCAGGAAATCATCTTCTGAATATACATATTATTTTCACTTCCGTATGTAATTGAATACAGGAAGCAAAATAACTTATCAAAATGTGTCACAAAATATGTCAAAATATTGGAAATGAGTTCAGAATATAGAACACAAGTAAAATGTTTACATTGTAATACTTTTAGGAACACAATGGCCGCTTTTGTACACATTGTTTGCATGAAGTTGACACGTTTTATTTTATTTCTGTTTCTTTTTTATTGTTGGTGTAAATGTCAACTTCATTGCTATTTATCGTTGACGACCTGGGCCTTTGTTTAACTAGATTGTTCAACAGATACATATTGCCATAAAATAATCGAGTTAGTGACTCTTTTGAGCGTTACAGTCGTAAACTTTTAACACCCTCTTTATTTTAAATTCATTACATGTTCCCTAAGTAAATGACATCCTGGTAAAGTTGGGCTAGGAATTGTGACACTTGCAATGGAAAGGATGTGATTTTAAATCTTACAAATGCAATAAGTATTGACACATTTAAAGGACTTCTGACACGGGGAAAAAAGTATCCTGATAATTGTGATAATCAAAGTAAGACAGAGAATAAATACT
>JAQFZQ010002274.1:0-14642 GCA_034696005.1 Glomeris marginata
ACGTTCGTCCGCGATGTCCGCGCTAACCCGACGTTCGTCCGCGATAGGGTGATATCCGCGCCAACCCGTCGCACATGTGTTTAGGTAATAACTGGAAGAATACATGATTACATTGAATGTAGCGGAACGCGTTGTAATTAGGGAGAAGTGGTCGGGTATCGAGTCACACTGTCTGCGATGTGCGTCATTGCGCATGCGCCGATTTGAAAATCTGCGCATTCGATTTGTTGGGCGCGACGACAGCTGTCGAACGACCGGTTAATTGTAACTTTACAACGAATCTCCGCAGCGAAAATGGTAACAGCATTTCGTTTTGTTATCTTGTCTTTTGTACCGACTAAAACACATTACAACGATCGATTATTTGACTTATTTTTGCGCATTTGTTATTCCAGAATGACGATCCTGTTTTAGAACGAACTTTCAAAGGACACAAAGGCGTTGTCACCGACGTCGATTTCAGTCCAAACACCAAACAATTGGGTAATTCGGAGCTCTAAATCCAATCTAGCTTACTGGATTTAGCTAGAGAACGCTGCAACTTAAATATATTTCATGTAGTTTATATAATAAAAATCGAAAATATGGAATTTTGGTATTCGAAAACTTAGATCCTCAAGTTATTTAGAATGAATAATTTACTTAAACCTTTGAAATATCTATTACTAATGTTGTATTTTTATTATTTTAGCCAGTTGCAGTCGAAACAATGAAGTTATGATCTGGCATTTCAAACAAGACATGAGAGCTTACCGGTACATTGGACACAAGGTATTATATAATCAAATAGTTACACCGATATTTTTACACTAAATGATACCTTTTACATTATCCCAGGATGAAGTAACATCTGTTAAATTCTCACCGCAAGGAACCATTTTGGCATCTTCGTCGAAGGACCGCACCGTCAAGCTCTGGGAACCGAACATGTAAAATTAACTGTAATTCTGTGTTTTATATATTGCTGCACGCTTATTATTTCCGGTTATCATTGCAGAAAAGGTAACTGCGTCACGGTGACTATACATTCCGGTACCGTGCATTGCGTGGACTTCGCCAACGACGGATCCAAATTCATCACGGCTGCCGAAGACAAAGCCGTCAAGGTGCCACGGTGTAATCTCATTATTACACCTACTGTTCCTGACACACGTTTCAAAATGTGCTTTTCATTAAAATAAAACGGTTTAATTTGAATTTCAGGTTTGGTCCACTGAGACGCAGAGGTTCGTCGCGTCACTCGTGGGTCACACGAACGCGGTCCGCGCCGCAAGGTATAACGCTGAACCATCTAGTCTTAATAAATCTACTGGGTACACATAATAACATGTTCTGTTTGGTTTTCGTTCAGGTATTCTCCTAATGATACTATGATAGTGTCCGGAAGCAACGACGGCACCGTTAAACTTTGGGACGCGAGGAAAAATGTTTGCGCCAACACGTTCACTTCGAGAGATGGGTAAGTAGTATTTAAAGACACTCAAAGAAAGCGGTAAATATTAAGTGGGGATATTGCACTGGTCTGGAAAACCTGGAAAAGTAAGGGAATCTGACAATTTCTGGTCCTGGGAAATTATTTCAACATTTGGCTGAAGCAATTAATTGACAATCCATATTGCACTTTAAAAAGAATGAATTTTTGTATAATTGCTTCAATGCAGTGCTAAAATACCGAATTGTTCAATTGTTTTTAATGGAATTATTGTAATAAGCAAACATTTTTAGTTACATACATTGATATGGTAAATTATTTTTATGAAAAGTTGGCAACATTGAATAAGTAATGTATTTCATTACATTTATAATATTTATTTATTTATTATTATTATTATTTTTATTATTATTGTTATTATTTTCAATGCGAATTTTTAAAGCTGTGAATGATTTAAAAATAATTATAAATTGTTATAGTGACCATGAAATATTGTTTTACTAAATGTGGGTCATGAATGAAAGTGGAGATATTTAATTTCGTTGTATACTAAACTTGGATTAAGAGTATACTTAGACAGATGATAAGACAGGTCCAAGTCTAAGGACTTGTTATTTGTGTGGAAAATTTTCAATGATGTGGAAAGTTACAACGTGAAACTAAAACCGTGCAAAATATTTGCTATACATTTGTTAAGAATGTTATTTTAATACAATAATATCACTACACATTATATGCTAAGTATTAACCATATTAACAATGTAATTTGAAAAATACTTGGGTATGTGCAGCAAAGCTAATGGCGCTTTTACCTATGGAGTTCATGAAATTTATTATTAATGTTTCAATAATCTCTATAAACTACAATGAGTTTAATAAGGGGGAAATAGCGAAATGTGTAGGTAATTATTTAATTACAGAACAATTAATAAATTAATTTTAAAAATTGTGTAAAAATTGGAATTCATTGAAGACTATTGCTGTTTTTGATCACAAGGTGGCGCCACCATTGTCATAGATTGCCTTGGAAATTGCACAGTGGCATTGTGATTATACAGTGTGTCAGTCTGTACATGTCATTGAATTCTAGGATTTCCTGGGAAAAGTGATGAAATTTTAAAACAGAAATAGAAATAATTGAAAATTAATGTAGATTTTTCACATTGTTATTTTTTGGTCAAACTAAATTATAATATTAGTAATATTAAATATGGAGATTTGGAAGAATTATGTCATGGAATTTGGTGTACAATGGTCATGGAAAATCTGGGAAAATAATGACAGAATATTAATAAGTGTTTATAATTAGAGGAGATAACCAAATAAAAGTTTGCGAAAACATTTTTACGTGTCGCGCGTAAAAAGCATACAATGTTAATTTAATATTAATACCATAAAACTATTAGATTATTATGTGCATATACAAGTGAATGGAATTAGTAAATGAGAAATAGCAACATAAATTATTAATTGAGTTGTTTTTAAAAATAGCAGCATAAATTAATTATTAATGTATGTGCTACTAAGTAAGTAAATTTGCTTTTTGCAGCTTGAATTTTATCGATTGAAAACCATTCACTAAAAGGCAACAGACACTGATACCCTGCAATTGCTTACAACAAACCACTCAATATCTAGTTTCTTCTTACTGAATAGACTGTACTTTCCAAGGTCACACATTTATTTCAAATTCACATCCACATTCATAATTTTTTTTTCTCTGCACGTGTCACTTTCAAAAATAAATGCACAAAACAAAAAAGATTAAGTGCTATTATGTAATAAGTACATGAAATATGAATGGTTCTGAAAGTTTCATCATTATTTTACAAGTAAGAAAATGTTTGTATCGCGAAGATAAGTCACGCGTAATGCGTGGTTTTTACATGTTAATCCTCCATGTTATATAAGTAGTAATTTTTGGCAATGATTTCACACAGTCATAGTTACTTAATCTACAAACACTGCACTTTTTTAATGTGTCCTAAAATTAATCCGTAGACTGTGCAATAAACTTTCAGCGTAGTACTGCGCAGTACCGGTTAATTACAAACTTTATTTCCCAATTGTTTTTATTTGTTATCTGCCATTTTATTGTTATATGTTTGAAAATGAATGAATGAATTGCAAATATTCATTCATAAAAAGGCAAATGCAATTTTGTAAAACGAAATTAAGTATTTGATCCGCGTCGCGTGACGGTAACCGGGGAAAATATGACAATTATATTTTTATAATGTGGTTTTAATTCAGAAATAACTTATTACAGTATGTTATATTTTTAAGTAATTATGAAATGTATTCCAGAGTTTTGTTATCATGGTTTGATAATTTTTTGACGCGGATCCAAGTAACGTAACAATGTGTATATACGGTTTGTAATTTCGGTTATGGGGTTTTTTAATTGCGGGAATTAATGAAATACACACCCACAGGATGTGTAGAAATTAGAAAGGATTAATTACAGGAAATCTTGAAAGAAAATTATAAAAAAAAATATATGTATTTCATTAAGATTTGAAATTGTGACAACGCGCTGTTTGGCTTTTGCGTAAAACTTTATGTTTGCAACTTGTTACTGAATTAGGTCTATTTTTATTAGATTTATTTGATTATTGGACATGTAATTAGTGAAATTAATTTTTTTATTTGAAGGGACTGAACAAAGTAAATAATACATAAAAAGAGAATGGCACACATTGTAAAAATGGCAGTTGCAATCGATGTGCTTCTATTTTTGGTTGATGTGCAAAAACCAGAATGAGAGTAATAAATTATATATAGCATTTGCCGTGAGTTGCACTGATCAAATAATAAAAGGTTAAATGTAGTAGGCTTATAGGTTGACTGGGATTTGCTATACGTTAGGCCTAATTGATCAAACAAAGATTATAATGGCAATAAAAAGTCTGACTAAATTGGCAACTGCCTCCCAATCTTATTGACGTCATTGGTCAAGATAAAGAGCCAGTTGGTGATGATATTGATTGATTAAAGAAAAAGGTACTGAATTATGTTGACAAAATATTTAATAAAAAAATAAAATGAGAATTTTAAAAATAGAAAACAAAAAAATATAGGCTTACTGTGTATATTGACATTTTTTTCCCCGTTACTGGAGTGGGTAATAAAGTAAGTTGTAAATTGTATTTTGGCAATAAAGATGTTAGGAAATTTAATATATAAAAGGAAATTGAAAAAGTAACTGTTACGCAACGATATAAAGCCGGTTGCGATATCGACGTGAAAATTGCCCGCCGCGATTCGTACAGATTTCTGCTTCTCCCTGTAGTTTCTAATTATTAAAAAGCATTGATTGGATGTGTTAATATATTTTCAGATGCATTTCGGACGTCGCGTACCATCCTAGAAGCATCTGCGTGGCAGGCTGCGACTCGAAAGGTCGCGTCGAACTCTGGGACCTGCGTACCTTCCGCTTACTCCAACATTACCAAGGTACAGTTCTGAAAGTTACACTTGTACATTCCTTAAATTTAATACGAATTTAGTGCAATGCATTACTTTTCTATAGGTATTTCGTTTTTCATTTTAAAATTACCGGTCGGTCAGATATAAATTCCCGAAGTACTGTAATCAACCGTTTTATTTTATTTTTTGTAAAAGTATAAGCGATATGGGGTAAATTAAGGGATTGATGGAAAGGTATATCCCTTTTACATGTCCCTATTAAATTTGAGATTTTTACCACTGTTAGTCCAAAAGATATAAGCGCAAAAAGCAGCCCTAGAAGGTTTTTCCTTCGCAACGGCGCGTCACCAGAGGGCGCTTTCAAAACAGTCAGTGTAGCGTAAAACGGTTAAAAATGCGTTCTAAGAGACCGGATTTTTTTCTCGCTCTTTTGTGGATCGAACAGGTGACTGTGGCTTTGAGGGTGTCTCTTTCCATCCATCCGGCAAGTTCCTGGCAGCGGCCTGCGAGGACGGTTCGGTGCGCGTCTTCGATCTCCTCGAAGCGCGGATCATCTACACCGTTCAGAGTCATCAGGTGATCATTTACGTAATCATATTAAATAATTGGAACCGTCAAGGTGTGTCTGGATGCTCGCTTCCGGTTGTGCACAACCGCCACCGGAAGTGGACAAGTGAAGGTAGATTAAAATGGGAGTGGCAGGAACTGTAGCCGAAAGAATGCTCCGTGGGCCTTGGTTCCTGCAATTTCGGCCCTTTCCTCTTATTTTCCTAAACCTTTCTTCTCACGTAATCATACTAACAACACAACAACAACGTTTTTTCTACGTTTTACTCTGTTTTTCGTTTTTCCTCGCGCAAAATTCATTTCGCTCTTCGCGTAAAGTGCTTCCAAATCTCGCAAACCGCTCCACCTGGGACACAAACATTGATACAAAGTGTTGAACACTCAGGATAGGTGTAAATATGAGAGGTTTATAAGGTAGTACCTTTGAATTGGGTGGTTCTGAAGTTTTTAAAAGGCAGGAAAGTGTTTTAGGAAAGTATGGTGCACCTGTTGTCGAGGCAGGAAGTTAACTAATTCTGCCACCAAATTCGTAAACTTCCGCCTTTTACGTTATCTACGTAAAAAATGTACATAAACACAATAACAAAATACACATACATGCAGTGACAATTTCCTTTCCCTACTTTTTATTTTTAAACGTGGTGGGTAATTTCCAAAATGGCCGCTGTAACGAGACTGAAAACTTTTTAGTTTAGTTGCATTTGAATTTAAATACAAATTTCTACTTGTGTATTTCACCTTTAAAATGTTTTAAAGTTGGTTTACTGTTTTCAGCTGTTAGTGTCAGAATTGAGAAGATAACCTTAATCAACAGCACTTTTCAGAGCGCCATCTAGTTGTAATTTGAGAAACTACTTTACTAAAAACACTGTTAAAAATGTTTTTTATTATTACGTATTTCACATACGCTTTTATGAAATAAGTTTCTAATATCACTTGTAAAATAACTTCTAAAATAAGTAAGAAAACGTGCTCTGATTTAGGAACTTGGTTCGTATTCAACAGCGCTTTTCGGAGCGACATCTGGTATCGGAAGCAAGAAACATTTTTTTGCAAACTTGCACAAAAATTGTTATTTTTAGTCTAAATATATACAAATACCAGCCTTTGCTTACGTAAAATGTGTATAATGGATAAATATAACAGCATTATCAAGTATTTCTTGGTACGGAGAAATTTTGCGAAAAGTTTGCCGCGATCCGGCGAAGCGGTTAATTTAATAATTTATTTTGCAGGATTATATTAATATTATTGTAATTTTCTTTGCAGTCTTCACTCAAGTCCGTTAAGTTTTCATCTGATGGAGATTATTTCGCATCTTGCGGGGATAAAAGTGAGGTGAGAGCAATTTTTAAACGTATCGCAAAAGTCTCCGCGGGTTAACGCATCGCATTTTTGGTTCATGAAAATTAAAATTTACAGGTTATGGTATGGAAAACCAACTTTGCAAATGCAATCATATCTGGAGGAAAGGACACTCAAGAACCTCAAATCCAGGTATTTAATTATATATTTAAAAATTGGCCCATTTTGGTGAATACAAAATAATTTGTAATTTTTGCAGGAGAAATTGGAAGAGCCAAAACCCATCAAAAAGCAAATTCAAACCGTGGATAAGTTGGATTTGATCATCGAAAGACTGGACCTACTTACTCAGGTACTGATCCTTTTATCTTATCTAATTAAAAAGCATGCTTCCCCTTAAAGTTGGGCTGCCTTCGCAAGTTTCTTGCATGCAATATATTGCGGCGCAACATTCCAATGGGTGGACAACGCGAAACATTGCGTGCAATAGTAACGCTCCGCAATTAAGTTGCAAAAGTTACAATTTTAATTTCTTCCGTTCAAATCGATAAATCTCCCGTAATTTTAGTTTCTCTTGTTGCATGCGAACGGAGGCAGTTTTAAAAAATGCAAGTTCCGCCCTGTTTCAGTTGTTGCTTGGTTTTATTTATATTACGAAAGTAAAAAAGGAAAGTGAAAATGGCGCCGAACGTGAGTTTAGCAACTTTGTTGCGTCGGGCAGATATTGCGCGCAAGTTTTCGTATACGCGGCCCATTGGAATGTTGCGCTGCAATATATTGCAAGCAAGAAACTTGCGATATTGAACCGATGGATGCCTCGATTAGCGATCGTTTATGTAAATTTCTATTTGGCGGTTTCGCTCGACAGAACCAGTTATTCATTTTATGTTTTTTGTGTGTTTTTCTATTTTTGCAACGATATTTTTCCCACGATCATTATAATCAACCGGGCAACGTCATGCAACAAACGCGATTGGTGGAAAAATGTTCCATTTTTATTTTTGTTTTTGTGGGGGAAAAAACCTAAAAATATCAGAGAATGACAATGTTGGATAACAGAGTTACATGTTTGGAAGAGAAGATCCGAAAATGAACCGGTGACGTCACAACGATTCATTTACCAATGGGATTTGGAGGCGCACTTTCAAAAGCTTCTCTTTATATTGGGTGCCATCCGGGGATTAAAAATGTTGCCACGGGGCGTGGCCTGTGACCGCGTGACGTCACGCGATGCTGCGATGACGCAGAAAAGAAGAGCATCTATTTTATATCCATTATCGTATACGGACTAAATTTAGCTTTGCAGCACAGTTATAAATTATTTAAACAGTTACTGGGTGAAACGTTTCGATCGATGCACTTTTATATTGCACTTAGTGTTCGAATAAAAATCGTTTATTGAATTTGTCCCGTGATAAGAGCAAACTCTTTCATCCCAGCGTTATTCGATTACGACGTTTCTCACTCCTTCCGCTTGGTGGCGCCAGATGAGATCAGTAGCGACGTTCAGCGGCGGAAGTGAGAAGCTACGTAGAATTTGAATCTAGTTAAATCAAGGTTTAATTGAGCAGATGTGTTGTTTTTCACTTTCTGTTATTAATTTCTGAGTGTTGTATGACGAAAAGGAAGGAAGTTGCAACGCGATTAAGGATAAAAACGCCGAGAAATGAAATTTTATATTTTTTCGAACGACCTACGCAATTTCCGTTGTTGCAATTACAAATTTGAGATTGCTGAACGACACTATGAAGTAATGTTTTATTAATCAAACTCTAAATTAAACCGGTGGTCGTGCCAGAGGGTACCGATTACCGAATTTACGATTCGCCAGATGCGTTTCGAATGTTTATTTTGAGTTGGGCGTTGCCGCCATTAGGCTCCTCCTCCCTCAAGACGACGATAATCTTGCGAAAAACTGCGCTAAAACTCGACCTTGGTCAAGGGTGAAACGATAGAGATGCAAGGAAAGCATTGGAAAGACAGACAGCAGAGAAGCCTACCGTGACCGCACCGAACCGGATACGTGCGAATCACGTGATCGGGCTCGACTCATTGACGGAGGGGCGGTGACCGCAGATCGGCACGCCTACGCTCGCATAGGACCGATCCATTTTGGATATTCGAGTGGGGGTTAGTGTACGGGTGACGTCACTGTCGCTTAGCAACGCCAGCCGCTGGCTGCGGGCGATAAAAACCCGGGTTTTTTTGCTGACGGAAAACGTTCGAAAAACGACGATGTTGCGATTTCAGTGAATGTTTCCAGTTGAAATCACCGCAACTTTCAAACATCCTGCATCCATCCGTTTCACCTTAACCGTTAGGAAAGTATTTCGAAAGTAAATCGACGGATTTCCGGTGTGCAAATTCCGGGAAAATAACGAAAATATAACGCGATTTGTTACGGAAAAAAATGATGCAAAATTTAAATTCGGAAATTGCGCAAATTACACAAAATAAATTAAGTAATTTGGTTATTTTTTTGCGATGGTTTATATTTCTTTGCATCTGGGAATTAATTAAAGAAAACTGTATTAGAGATGTGGTAGTTTACATTAGTACGATCAAGTTACTGCTATATTTAGATATAAACAATTGGGTAATTTTAAACCCTGCAAAGAGGCTACAAAACCCCAATTTCACCGGAAATTTGTCGATAATTATCGTAGAAAAGGAGCGGAAATTCGAGGTGATTATTTAAGATGACATCATATCATTGTATTGCAATTTTCCTGTTGAAAATGAACAAGAAATCCGTAATTATTAATATCAGAAAGTGTCCGTTAAAAAATATAATTTATCTTTTTTAAAAACACGATTTATATAACCTTTGTTTTTTATTGCTGATTGATTGTTTGTTTTTCCCAACAGTTTGGTTCGATATGTTTTTATCACAAGATCCTTCTAGAAGCTTCAATCACGTAATCCACAGTCTTTTTTTTAAAAAGCATGATCCCAATTTTAAAAATGGTTTTCACGTCCAAAAGTTGTTTTTTTTATAACTAAACAATTTCATTCAAAAACTAAATTAAATTATGTTGAAACGTAAAACAGTTTTATATAAGAATTAAAAAACAATTTCAGTTGGAAATGAAATAAGATTTATTTCAAAACCAATTAATTCATTTAAAACTAATTAATTTCATGTTAAAACAAATTAATTTAATTTTAAAATTGAATCTTATTTCATTTCAGAATTGAATAAATACATTTTAAAACTAAATCGAAAACCACATCGTTTTTAGTTTACAATTAAATCAATTTAAGATCAAAACTAACAACATTTTACAATTAAATCAACTTAATTTCGAGCCCAAATAAGTTTAATTTCAAAATTTAATCAATTTAAGTTTAAGCCTAATCCAGTTTTATTAAACAATAAAATTTAATTTTGAAACCTTAATTAGTTTCATTTAAAAATTAAATAAATATATGTATACTACTACTTCTAAATATACAAATAATATTAAAATTAATTCAATTTAAATACAAAACTCAATGAATTGCATTTTAAGAAAATACAAGGTTTAATTTTAAAACTTTGAGATTACTTGGAATGGTAGTTAAAATACTCCGATATCTTGCCAGTTATTAGCTCATTTTCTGAAATACTAATGCTGCAATCTGATACATTATCGTATCAATCAAAAACCACTTCAATACATTTCATATCTCATTTTTATGATCCATACACCAATATATAAAATATTTTATCTATTTCGCAATGTTGAACGAGTGCAAAATCAACTGATAAAAATAATTTGTCCTTAGATGCCAACACATCAAACACCTGCAAAAATTTGCATCAATTTGCGTAATTTTTTGGTAATTTTCTCACGAGCGTTGCCGAAATTCGCCAAATGTCACCAACAGGCGGCGCTAGTAGGCCCGTTTTTTAAAGCTGAAATCTCGTGTTAATTAATATCAAGTTTAAACTCGTGGGTAAAATATAAATAAAATCAAAATAAAATATAGCGATTTAAAATGGAAGTTTCCGTTCGGTTATTTCGCTCCATTTGTTCCAGGACAAGCGTGGCGTTACCAACGGCAACAGTAAAGTTACATTATAGTTTGACAGTAATTAATATAAATTAATAGGAATTAAAAACCCGGTTTTCCAGCAGTGCCCGAGGGTTTAATTAAGTGTAAAAGTTATAATTAATTGAATGTGATGTATGCTGCAGCGTTTATTATAGTCCGAGTATCAAATTAAATAGGTTATATACTAATAAAATTTGTGACGCAAATCCCGTTTTAGAAGTGAGATATATTGGGGCACTTTTAATTAATAATTGTAATTATGGCCGTTGGTGGATTACGAGGGATTTACGTCACTAAACCACTTTACGTCACATCACGTGCTTAATGCATGCTGCTCATTCATGATAAATTGAAACAATCCGCTTTCATACATGTGTGTGTGAGTGGGAAAGAGTGGGGTGGGGGTTTTAGAGTGGTAAGGGGTGGTAGATTCTAATTTGAAAACTCGAAAAGAAAATCATCTTATCGTCGTACCGGACGTGGTTATCGTCGCCACCGAGCGGCGCCCATTTCCCCATTTCCTGCCTTCCTTCAGGCCACCATAACAAATAACGCACACACCATCAACCCGCCCTCCCTTCGTTTCCCTCAATCGCCTCGCCCAAATCGGCAGCCGCGTTTTCATTCACCGCAAACCGACGTTCCATATATGGGCATGGACGTTTGACGTCACCGACGTTCGACTCCGTCCCATTGGCGGTCGCGTCCGGCTCTCCGCCGCCCGACCAATAGGAAACGATGGAACGACAACTCCGCAGGGGTGTTCGAACGCGGAGTCGTCATTTACGATCGGGATGTGGAAGTGTGAACATCGGACGAGGTGATCTCTCGTCGGTGTCGTGGGAGTTTTTATTTTTCTGTTTTTAATCGAAGTGTGGTGTGGAGAGGAGGTGATGCCGTCCATCGAAGCGGCGGCCATGTCGACGGTGACGGCCGAATGGCTGCTGGACAAACTGAGGGATTCGGTGAGAATTTCGCCGCCGCTCTTGCTCGATTGCAGACCGAGCAACGAGTTTTACGGAGGACACATACAGCACGCCATCAACGTGACGCTTCCGACGCTCATGTTGAGACGTTTGGCGGCGGATAAACTTAAAGTTGCCGAACTTATAAAGGCCAGCGAGAGCCGGCAGCGTTTCGCCGAGCACTGGCAAACTCATACGGTCGTTCTTTGCGGTGGTGGTAACCAGGAACAGCAAGACGATGACAATCAACAGCCCGTCTTGGCCACTCTGTACCGTAAACTGCGCCAAGATGGCGCGCACGTGCTCTTCCTCGAAGGTGAGTTTCGTCGATTTACGCAAAAAATAACGTTCAAGAGACGCAGGAATCGGGCAGAATGTACGGATGCCCGGATTTTTCGCACGTTTTAATAAGCCGATCGATTGAAACCGGGCCAAGTTTTCGACGCTTGGCGCGGCGCTCTTCGCGTAGGACTCGTATATCGTGAAGAGCGATTGTGGCGCCACCGCGTTGCAGGGATGAAAAGCTGGACATTTTTTTTCCTAATGATTTTACCTTATTTTTATTAGTCCAAGCTTTTACCGAGGCTTTTACCAATCCCTTTTACAATTGATTGCCGTATATTAGAGGTTTTTTGTCTAACCTATCTTGGCCATCGTTTTCCAGCAATAATTCTTGCTTTAAAAGGGTTGCGGAAATAAAATGGCGTTTGTTCGATTTCGTGTATCATACTTGACACCAGGTGGCGTTCGGTTTCATCTTTGTTTCATTAGCATTTTGTAAATTAATTGAAGCATTTTTGGTGGAACTCGATGAACTCCAACTCGAGATAAGGATTATCTATGTACCATTATGTCCGTACTAATTGGCTTTTCGTAAATTCAGTCGTATCCTATACAATTTAAAAATTAATTAAATTAATTTCGAATGTTGTTTTGTATATGTTCCACCCGAGGGCGCTAATTGTCAAAGATTTTAAATAGTCCAAACTTATGGAAATAAAGTAACATTGATTCAATCAAGATAGCCAGTTAGAAAATACGTTGTAATGATGTAGTACTTTAAACGACTTAAATAAATAATGCTGCTGCAGCGCCCTCTGCGACGTGAAAGGTGAAACATTCGAAAATTCCGGAATTTTGATACAGAAATGGGGAAAATCCTTGTGAAAAGTGTTGGACACTTGCAATCCTGTAAAATAATCATTATGTATGTAATAAGAAAGGACAACTTGTTGATTAGGCGGAAAATATGTCACGTACAACGGCGCTCCGGCCATTTTGGAGTTGAAAATTTGAGAAACTACTTGTAGAAAAAGAAAAAAACTCCTGAACGAAATTTGATATTGCGCATGAATATAAACGGAAATGAAACGATGATTGAAATGCGAAAAGGTTATACGCAAGAATGAGGTGAAATAATGGAAGGATTTTGTGATGTTTGCGCAGTGTGTGTGAAAACGAAGCTTTGGGAGAAAATGCAAAACGGGGCGTGTCCAAAAAGAACGAGGAGAAAGGTGGCGTTCATTTTTGTCGGGGAAACGGGGGTGGTTGGAAGAAAGAGGGGGAGACGTCTAGATGAATGAAACGGGTGTGTAGGTGGAGAGTAAAAGGACGAGGATGGGGTGGCGTGGGAGTCAAATTGGGTCAAACCGCGATCGATAAATCGATCGATCGGACGAATGCCTCAACATGGCGCACAACAAGTGACGTTCACGCCCCCTGGTGCTCGGAACACGCAACCAAACGCAACGGTTGGCGTGGACCTCTGACGTCACCTTGGTGTGGTTGACCGGATGTTTTGCCATTATATTATTCTGTTTACCTTAATTGTTTGTATTCTCTGGCAAATTTAATTTTGGTTTTGTAATTCACTTCCTCGATTAATTAAATGAGAGGATTTTCATTTGGGACACAAGTATGTATCAGAATTCAGCTTTTTGTTTATACAGCTGTCTTTAAAAAATGACGTATCTAATTGCGAAAAGATGTTCCTCACTTCCAACGCCAGATGGCGCGGTTCGGAAATTCGTCGGTTTTTCCCAAAGCGCCATCTGGTGTCGGAAATACAAGGAACATTTTTACGGAAACGGGTGTGTGTATATTTAGAGCTTATCTTCTGTTCACGCAGCAAACCTGAAACAATATAAGCAGTCGCTTTTTGACTTGCTTTTTGACATTGATAATAAATAAAGTAAACACATGGGAAGGAAAACAAATGAAGATTGTCGTGTTGACCTCAGCGCCGCCGTAAATGGAACGCGGCGGTAGATAACAACTATACTGATTTTCGAAAACGATACATTTCCGTGTCAACAAATATAATCCCTTGTTTACTGAATGGTGCGATGCCATCCAAGGATAAGTAAAATGCCGTGCGATGACAACAGCCATTCTAATTTACCATAAAATAATTTGTAACGTGTAACGAAGGGAGTGTTTCTGTCCACCCAAAATGGAGTTCTTCTGAATGGAGTCATCGGAAACGAGCCGACATTTTTCATCGCACGATTCATATTTACATTGGGCTTGTCACTCGAATTCCAAACAGATTCTAGTAGTAAACCTATGTGGCTAAAAAAACGAATCCTTAGAGATCAGTTAGGTTAAACAATGAGCTGTATACAGCTCATTGGGTTAAATTAGGTTAGGTTACTCGGCGCCAAAATGTGCCAGGTGTCTTATAAGTGTATCGGCGCCAAAATGTCCTGCACCAGAATATACGGCCCCAAAATGGCGGCGCCTAAATAGAGGCGCCAACATGTCGCGGCCGCGGCCTGAACTGTGGCCGCGGCATTCGAATGATTCGAATTCTAAACGCAGGGTGGAAGAGTATACTGGACCCAGCGGATCTGTACCGGTGGGGGGAAAAGGATTATCTTGTTGGGGTGGGAGAGAACAAAGGCCCA
>JAQFZQ010002275.1:0-14642 GCA_034696005.1 Glomeris marginata
CTTCAGCATTTGGGAGATGATTATTTGTGATTTTATTTGTCGATTTTCACAAACAAATGATTGTGTTAGGATTCGCTTTCAGTTCACCTTTGAATGTTACTGAGTGTTGCTTGTTTTCTGATTGCATTTGAGAATAACAAAATTCTAACTGCGTTTGTTTTTCTGTCGCGTAGCCCTATGAGAAAATAGCACGTGATGCACTCGGTCTCAAGTGCCCCGAGATTAGGTAGCTTTCATTGCTGTCATGCTGGGGCAATACTCCGACAGATCCTTCTTCCACTTAAACCTCCCAACTTTAATAATTGACATGTTTGTTGGATTCCTTAGCGTTCGTTGCGCTCTTTATCGCTTGGCGTATTGACGTTAAGTCCCTGGTATGATTTATCGCTGTACTTCAAACTTTCTTGTCGTTTTATTATGTCTATGCTGGTAATTGCTAACTACTGTCAAGTTGTATCTAAGTGGCTGGTGCATTGCATAATGTGTTATTGTATTTTAATATTGTAGTCGCATCTTGGCATCGTCGTTAGCATAATGATGAAGTAGTCAACGCACGAGTGTGCGCGCTAGCCTAGTCGAAACATGTTGAGCTTTTAAATTAATAAAATGGCAATTATGAGAGGTGAAGTACTGGAAAACCTGATTTACAAAGTACCTCTTAGTTCCCCCTAATATTAACTGAAAGTCAACCCTTTTTGGAGGGCTGTTTAAAATGGGAGAGTGTGTATTGAGTTCTAAGAACTATGCAGCATGTCCATAAACATTAATTGAACTTGTTTTGTGTAGGAGTCATTACCCAAAGGCCCTTGTTTAATGTTACTACCCATAGCATCTGTTACGGCATCGCGCACTTAATTGTAACCTTAACCACCATCTACCAATTACGCTAGCGTGTGTTTCTGGGAAAGTCTTCCTTCGGATCGATATTCTCCGCGTAACTTGAAAACTTTTATAAAGACAGTAGCTAGGAACTTTATACAAGAAGGGGAATGAAAACAGGTAGTTGTGATGAATGGTTTCCGAAGCCATCGCGAGGGATCTCGCGTAGCCTATACCGGTAAAATAATGGCTGACCTATTGCGCGCGGGATCAGCGAAGATGAGGAGGTGCACGTAGCGTGGCTACCATTAAATCACACTGGGCTCTTGCCTCCAGACAGACTTCCAGACCATGTGGCCATCACTTATTGACACTGCTAAAAGCAGCGAGAACCGCGCTAACCCCTACCCATATGAATCCGTGCCTTACGGCATCGTACGTTAAGTCCAACTACCTGCAGCGCGGTGTGGGATAGGAACATGTGGGACAGATATTACCAGGGGCTCTTTGGTAAGATTTAGGGTTGGTTTTGCGGTAAAGGTGTGAGTGGTGCTAGGTGTTGCGTGATGTTACTTTTGCCTCGCGTGCTGCGGGGAAAATGGCACGTAATTGATTGCCACCGCGTGCGTTTGTGTTGTTGGTATTTATTTACGTGTTACAGTCGAATAATGATGTCATATTACTATTGGTTATTAGGCTGGACTGGTTCTTTTGTGTGCATTTTAGTTCGGGTCCCCTCCCTAGAAGCTTTCACTTTCGTATTTGCTTTGCCTTGCGGTGGTGAATAGCTTTTCCATTACGTGCCTAGCAATTATTTCACCTAGAGTCAGTTCCTGTCAATACACACTGGCAAATATAAGGCAAGCAACTAATCTGTATTTATGGAATATTACAAAAAAAAACTGTTACGAAGAATTGGGAACAACATTTATCAGCGCGACACGCGCGTTGACCAAACCGTTGTCGAAGGTTAATAAAGAGAAGGAAATTGGAGGCAAGAATGAATAAGAAGAAATGGATTCTATTTTAAGACATCATTTTGTAGATGGCAATCCCCAAATTTACAGTCGATATGGTAACGCAAACATCACGAAGAATTGATACGTTTAAACTAGAGGTTGTCGGTCGGTGTAAACTTTTGGTAACCGCATGGTATAGTCTGACAATGCAGTAACGATGGTAACTTATCTGGATATGGACATAGGAGGGAGGTGTCTTACAGACATGCGTGTTGGTGTCGCGGCAACGTGGCGGAAAGGATAGATAGTTCAGGCTCTGCCTATGGTAATAAATAACGATAAATGCAACTATCCCTACCAAAGGGACGACACTGAGAACGCTTTACACTGATGGTCAGCGGGCGGTCAGCAAGGTGTTGACCCTCTGGGAACCTCCGGCACGGCCATGGCACTGGCGTGTCCGTTGCGCGAAGTGATCACTATGTTCTGGGGTCGTATAGCGTTCTGACTTCCCAGAAGATGATTGCTGTTCCGGATGGGGTGATGACTGTGGTGCACCTGGTGCTGGTTGCAGTAACTGGGCTCCGGGTCGTCGTCGGCGAGGTACTGGGGCCTTCGGTTGACGGCGCACCGGAGGATCTTGCGGAACGCAGCGCGGAAGTTCTTGTTGGACACGTAGTAGATCCAAGGGTTGATCATGGAGTTGCAGTAGCCCAGCCAGGTGATGGCCACCCAGAGCTGGTGGCCGGGGGTCGGGTCCAGGGAATTGTCGAAGAAAGGGTCCAGGATGTTCATTGTGAAGAACGGGAGGTAACACGCGGTGAAGCCGCCCACGATCCTGGCGAGAGTCTTGGCGGCTTTCGTGTCCCTCTTAATCCTGGACAGGGACTTCCTGGGGGACTCGGGGCTGCTGCCCGACGACCCCACACCCCTGGGATTGTTGGAAGCCCTTGCGGTGAGGGCGTTCCCGGAGAAGTTCAGCACGTTATCCCTTCCGTTGGCGCTGCAAGGGGTCGGGGTGGGGGGAACTTCGAGGGCGTGGATCTTGGTGGCTTGCTGGCGGGCGATGGCGAAGATCCTGTAGTAGCAGAAGAGGATGGCCGCCAGGGGGATGTAGAAGGCGATGCAGGAACAGATGACCGCGAAGTAGCGGTTGACCAGCAGGAAGCAGACCGGGGCGTCCGGATGCGGGCTCAGGTGCTCGATGCCCTTCACATTCCAGCCGTTGAGGATGGGTAGGAAGGAGATGAACCCTGGCACCGACCAGCAGAGGACTATCATGACGGCCACCGTCTTGCGGTTCATGACCCTCACGTAGCGGAACGGGTCCGAGATGGCCAAGTACCTGTCGATGGCCAGACACGAGAAGTGGACTATGGAGCTGGTGCTGAAGTACACGTCCCAGGACATCCACAGCTGGCAGAAACCCTGGCCGTAGTACCAGTACCCGTCGTTCCACTGGACCAGCACCGACCAGGGCATGACGAAGAGCCCCACGAGGGCGTCGGCGACCGCCAGCGAGAACACGAACGCGTTGCTCAGCGTCCTCATCCAGCGGATGCGTGCCACGGACAGCATGACCAGCACGTTCCCGGCAACGGTCACCGCGATGAGCAAGGACAGGATGATGCCCACCACGGTCCTCGCTAAGGCACCGTGGCCCAGCGCGATGCTGGGGTCCACGGTCACGTTCGGTTCCATTGTCATCGCGGTGTCCATTGTCATCGCGGCGATCTCGTATGCATCGTCGGACTTCATCTGCGAGGGTTCCCTGACGTCATCCTCCCCTTTCGTTCTTCCGTTTCCCAGGTTTCTCAGGTCTAACACGTCAGCGATGTCCTATTCACCCCTTTCTTGCACTTTTTCGCGGTGACCCGGGGCGGCGACCTCCGCGCTTGCCTCAGCGGCGCCATCTTGTCTTTGTCTGCAAACAAAGGAAAGCCAAGTATTAGTTTCAAGGAGAGGTTCCTAGGGTTGAACTTGTACAAACACCAAGAAATCTGTCTTAAATATAGTTTCTTTGTTCGCGGCCAAGAAGCGAATGATCCTCGCGCTGACTTTTGGCCCCGTGCCAAATGGGCTGCGACCTTTTATATTGTCAAAATGTCCTAATTTGCAAGGAACAAATCCTCCTACATTTGCATCTATTCCCAAGGTTTATGTTTTGCATTACTAAATTTAAAACATTTATTCTGCGCCGTACGGTATACCGCTGTCTCGTGAAACATAGTGTTACTGTCACGTGACTATCGATTTCATGTTTTGGGTGGGGAGCATTTTCAACTACACGCACCCCCTCACAAACGTGTAATTCCGAGATTTTATGCCATGAATATTTACGCGTTGCTTTTTTCTTCCGCAGGCTGCGTTCGGATGGACCGTTTCCGGGAACGACTCCGATAAAAAGACGGAAAAAAGGGACCAATGTGGCGCCCACCAACAATCTGGACTAGTGGGACAGCGAAGAAATGTGAGTCTGAACATGTGATATTTTTTGTTGTCTAAATCTGAGTGTCCGGTGCGCGTTAATGTCCGGATCAATATTCGTACCGGGTTTCAGTTGTACGTGTGTTGAAAAAATGAGGGGTTTCAATGCTGTGCAGGCCCTATGCCCTTGACAATGTGGTGTTGTATTTACTGGAAGAGGTACTAGTAAGTGGTGAAGAAGCGATAGATAGACATCTGGGAGGGTTTACGCGTTCACGCGAGACGCATCGCTCCACGAAACCCACTTCCACATGCAAGATGGAAAAACAGCACTTTGAGGGAATAATGCAGAAGGGAAAATCAATTGGAACAGAGAGTAGCTTTTCCTTTTTTATCATCTCTTCTGTTAGTAGGACCGAGGGAGTGTTGCGTGTCACAATCATCCCTATCTAAACGGCTCGACTGAAATTGCGACCGGGTGCCGCTACGTGCCTCGAAACTCGTACATTCGGTGCCACTTATTCATACCATTGTTCCCCCACACGCAGTATAGTGACATTGACTTTCTGTTTTCCCCTGTTTTCATCTATGCAAATTCGCCCCGAATTGGAAATCGATTTTCGGAGCCGCGCGCGATAACCCGATACCGCGTTTACGCCGCGGCCAATGAAGTTCGGCGTGTACATTGCTTTTTTGAAGCTACAGTGGCAATGAAAAACTTTTAATACTCTCAATGGTGTTCTTTTTTAATTAAAATCTGTTAGGAATCTGCTTGATATCGGTTTTAAAGGTTATTCGGCTTAGGTTTGTAACGCGTGTGTACTTTAAAAACGACAAGTCCTTTTGGAACTCTTCCTGGTTGGTTTATGACAGTAATCAAGTGAGACATGTGTATATGGAGTTGAAACACCTTAAAAGGAAACCAGTTAGGGCTTACGTAGAAGAGGTCAAGGCCGTAAGAAGGCGGCCATTACGTCCTTGGTGGCCTATACAAGGAGGCTTTGTGTTGCATCCTGGGGTTATTTCAACACCAGATCTCTCTTTTAAACAGTATCCTTGATGGAATCTCTAATAGGAAGGTTTACAGTCAGATGCAGTTTTGGTAGGATGAGCGGCAATGAAATTTATTCGGCGGTTTATCTGTGCCAGCGGCTTTACGGAATTGGGTGAAATTACGGGGGAAAGTTTTGGCATTGCTGCCAAAGTTTGATGTCGAGGTTTTTATGTGCGGACTGTAATAATATATTTATAACTAAATGTGGTCCGGATATAGAGACATTTTACGCGAATGGAGCGAACGCAATAAAGCGATGGTTTTATGGATTTCATTTGAAGTACGACTGCAGCTATTCTTCAATTCTCACCGAACTTAAAGCCACTCATGATTTGTATTCTTCTCCATGAGATGATAAAGTCCCCAATATCATTTCTTCTTTTTTAAAAAATAAAATAGGAATCCATGGTCCTCGATTCGGAGCACCGCGGTCCGTCGGGAACGGGCTCCATTTCCAGCACTACTTTAATAATTCACATTGCGGTCGTACTGAATAATAAATGTGCTGCTAAATTTGAATATAGATACTTTAAAAGACACGTCAAAGTACCCTTTACATGCAAGGTACGTTACTGTACCCGTAAATACGAGTTGTCGTGAATCGCGACAATGCGGGTCGGAAGATGGCTTCCGTTAAGCAACGGATAGTGACATTTTCAGAAGAGGAATGAAGGGATTTTTGGTGTAATGAGATGCGTACATCATCTTTTATACCCTTCGCAATAATCCTTTTTCGGTCTTCGGAGAGTTTTGTGATTCCACGGGCGCGTGACGTCACGAGGTTCCCGAAGTAATTATCATATCTGCATTTTGCAAATGGGAATTTGGAAGATTCTCATCATCACAGTCTTGTCTCTCTCTCATCCCACTAATTAACTTTTGCAGTAATTTCGATATTTTCACTGAATTGCCGACGAGGGATTGGATTTGATATCGCGTTCGGAGAGGCGACTGCGAACCGCAAACGTTGCTTTTATTGGCTGGTTAGGTCTGTTGTTGCTGTTACTGTACTTGTTACTATACTTTTAGTTGCTTAGTGTTAGTAGTTAAAACGTCTATAAACTCTTTCTCGGTTCAAGGTGGCACGACGGTCCTTTCAATGCGCATCGATCGCGGCAAAAACGTATATGTATTATTACAACTTCAATTCTTACACCAATATAATGCTATACTAGTAAACCTGGCTAAGGTGGAATCTCAATGAATTGAAAACGCTTTTCACAATAGAAAGGTTTTACCAGTAAAGAGTTGTTTTAAAAGCAAGTAAATCGCATGTCTTGCTCAAAATAATGTAAAATTCTCTAAAACAGACAGTATCTATTTTATTGTATGCAGATTCCACCTTAGACAGGTGTCTATGTGGTCAAATGTTTATTTAGTTCAATAATAATAATTTAATATTAGTTTTGGAACAGGAAAAATATTAGACAAAATATTTAGGCACGCGTATAAAAAATGATAAGAGTTGTAAATTAGTACATGGCAATCCTCCTTTTATAAGATTTAGTTTAATCCTGTATCTACCTCATATTGCCACTAACTTAACGCATTTCTATTAATCTGATTAATCATATTTTAAGTTTTATAAAACTGCGGGGAGAATGAACACCGCTCGTGAGTTACCGCGATCCGCAGTCGATCGCAGGTTTAACTTGTTAAAGGTTACCGTTGTAGAAACAGATGAACAGGTTAGAGAAATGACAGGGTTGTGCTACCTTGAAGTGAGAACGAGTGTACTTCATCTCGGGTTAAGAGTTTAAGTGCGTTTCATTACCGCGACCGCATACTTCCTCACTGCACCACAACGTGTGAAATAGTTTCTGCTATTGGAGCTTCGGTTTGTGCAACTATCTGTTTTTGAGCCCTGAAAAATAGGACTCAAAAGTCATTTTGCACATTCCGATACTTTAATCCGTGCCTATTGTTCATTCTGAGAAAATAAACCCATAAGATCGGCAACTAATGCCGCGCAATCTTACCGAAGATTTATTCAATGTCACAGACTACGCCGTTTGTAAATAATTCTTTTTCCCATTTCGTACTTTGATTTATTTCCACGCGAAAGAAAGGATACAGGCCTTTAAAAAAAATAGGCAGAAACAGGAAGTGCGGTCGCGATAATGGGCGGGAATTAACTCTTATCCTGGAATGAGGTATGCGCTGTATCCTGCAAGGGCCGCTCTGGTGGGCCATGACTGGGCTGAAAGTCCAAAAACCGAGCCAGTCATGGCCCCCTATCCAAAAAATACACCGGTTACTCCTGGAACCATATCTAAGCTTTAATATTGTACAGACACCTTTTATGAACCACTGTTACCCCTTTTTCGTGACATTCCCCATCTCCGTGATCCAATAAAGTGGTTTACCTCAATTAGCCGCCTCGTAAAACACGAATTAACGAGAAGCAAACAGACTTTTGGCTCGCGTTGTTCGCTCTGCGTGGCATTCTTAATATGAGCTATAATTTTAGTTCCCCGTAATGCGGAAAGTGTTCCTGTTCCGGTTGTTGGCCCCAGTGCTTATAAATTGAATATTCTTTTGGGATAGTTGGGTGCACATCGCGCAACGACACCGTTACTCGTGTCGCGCATTCATTTTTGCGCCGTAAAGTGTCCTGGAAATGTTACCACACCCGCATATATACCACTGAGATATCATCTCTGGATTACATTCTGCTGGGATTTATTCCCTTTGTATGGGTGTAATTTATAGGGGTGTGATTTGGAAGGGTGTAAATTGTTGTTATGGGATTTCGCGGACAAAGATAACTTTAATACTTTCCGGTAATTTTATCCGTTGAATTATTGTACTTATATTAATTTGGAAGGCGAGATTAGGTTTACTATCTATCTACTGTCATGGAATTCCAGGACGTTCTTGTTATCCTGGAAAATTTTAATTGAAGTTGTAAATAATCATGGAATTACTGGATTTCCTGGGAAATTAACTGAATTTTAAAATTGTCTTTGATTCCTGCATAAACTTTAATTGAATTTTTAAATATAGTCATGGAAAACCTGGAAAAGTATTAGGAATTTAAAATAGTCATGGAAACATGGGAATACTGGATTACCTGGAAAAGTTTTCTAATTCTCAGTATATCCTTACTAAACTAATGTCATTATATTTAATTTTAAAATTATCCTGGGAAAGTCATTGATTTGTTTTATTTCTTATTTTGTAATAGTACTTAATATGCTTGGATTTATTTAACACTGTTAATTACACCGTTTTTTAATGTGTATTAATTTAATTACCATAATTTGCATATTTAAGTATAAATTTTGCATCTAATTTACAATATTAAGAAATTTACCTGAAGTTTGCTTTGCAGTTATTCCAGTAAGTTGTATCTCCTGTTGTTAGAACGAGTTAAAAACCACAGTCACGTGACGTCCGCCATCTTGAATCTATAGCGATCGCAGCGCCACCTGTGGTCAAAAACAACTCCTTGATTTTCCAAACGTTCCGCCGCACCCAAAAGCCGAACACAGACTGAGCTGCAAGTTTTGATAATAAGCATGTGTGGATACCGAGGTGGTCTATCATTGGTTGAATGACGTCACAATTTAGCTGTGACGTCACGGAATCGATGGCGAGGGACAAAATGGCGGTTGCGTGGAAACGGGAGTTGGAGCAGAAGGGGCGTTAGTTGATATGACACCCGGCTTTATAAACACAGGTTTAGGGTGTAAATTAAGGAGATTTAATGCGACTGGAAATTGGGGAAAATATACCTGGAATTCCAGGTTTGTACAAGTAATACAGTGAAACCTGTCTATGGTGGAAAACTGGTATATATTGGAAAATTTGGCTTTTCTGGGACCATAGACTTTATGATAAATACTTTTTAAAAACTTTTTTATAATGGAAACCTGTCTATAGTGGAAACCTTTACGAAGTGGAAACCTGTACGTGGTGGAAAACTGTCTTTGGTGGAAAACTGTCTATGGTGGAAAACTGTCTATGGTGGAAACCTGTACGTGGTGGAAACCTGTACGTGGTGGAAAACTGTCTTTGGTGGAAAACTGTCTATGGTGGAAACCTGTACGTAGTGGAAACCTGTCTATGGTGGAAACCTGTCTATGGTGGAAACCTTTACGTAGTGGAAACCTTCTTTGGTGGAAACCTGTCTTTGGTGGAAACCTGTACGTAGTGGAAACCTGTACGTAGTGGAAACCGGTCTATGGTGGAAATTTTAACATTTTTGTGAACAGACTATTTCATAAATTCTTTTGAGTAACCTGTCAATGGTGGAAACTTGTCTATGGTGGAAACCTGTTTATAGTGGAAACCTGTCTATGGTGGAAATACATTTTGGGAAAATAGACTATTTGATAAATTCTTTTTAGTAACCTGTCTATGGTGGAAAAACTGTGTTTAGTAGGAAATTATCTATGGTTGAAAACCTCTCTATGGAGGAAACCTGTCTGTGGTGGAAAGTGTTTCCATTCCCTTGATATTCCACCATAGACAGGTCTGTTGTTTGGAAGTGCGTTTCAGCGTAAGCGCATAATGACGTCATAATGGGTTTTCCGTGTTTGACAGGGGAAAAAATGGTTTGTTGATAAAGGGAAGAATTTATAGTGCGAAGGTCACACTGTTTCGGTTCGTTTTTAGCAGTTGCCACCAGGTGATAGTTTATACTGTGTGAACTTGTTGACAGAAATCTAATTGCAGAACAATAAACTGTGTTTACTTTGCACCTATGGCGTGCAATATTGCCCGTTTAAGCCACGCCCACTCCCTTGTTTTCAAAACAAGTCTATTGTTGTCAATTTGTTGACATTGAATTTAAAATACCTATTTACAGTAGCTTTTTAAATTATTGCAGTTATTTGGAGGTGAATTTCGTCGGTGTCCACCGGTGGTACACGTGGCACCCGATGTATGTACCTTTTGACGTGTTTCCCTATTGAGCCAATGCGATGACAGTTATTTTAGCATTATTTTCGGAATTTGGGCGGAGTTCAAAAATTTGTTGATATTTCTGTCAAATTTAGTTCAAAAAATGCTCACCAGGTGGCGCGGCAGCGGATCACGTAATGTTGACAGCACTCCGCTGTTATAGTAGTAATAAAGTAAATGCGGTAAACAGCGTGATATATTTTATATGAATGAACTCATTCATGATTTGTTTACACAGAATACTGCAATCCCCGATTTACGAAATCCGACTTACGAATTTTCACTTTTACGAACTTTATTTATAGGCTTTTATGGGTGTATCGATACATTTTATGCTGTATCGAGACCATTTTATGGGTATATCGGTATATTTCAGGCTGTATCGAGGCATTAAAGAGTGGATCGAGACATTTAGTCAGTGTATCGAGGCATTCAATGAGTGTATCGAACGGTATCGAGGCATTCAATGAGTGTATCGAACGGTATCGCGGCATTTAAATAATGTATCGAGGCATTTAAGGAGTGTTACAAGGGATTCAGTGGGTGTATCGAGGGATTCAGTGGGTGTATCGAGGCATTCAATGAGTGTATCGAGGCATTTTAGGAACGTATCGAGGCATTCAATGAGTGTATCGAACGGTATCGAGGCGTTTAAGGTGTGTATCGAGGGATTCAGTGACTGTATCGAGGCATTCAATGAGTGTATCAAAATCTCTGGCAAGTTTATGAAGCACTCTAATAATGTTTAAAACAAGTTCATTAAATTAAATTAAACTTTTCAGTATTTTTCTGACGCTGCGCTGAATTGTTGCCAAGTTCAACTCTTAATCTAAATTGTCGTAAACTTTTCAGGAAAAATGTGACCATGGTGTCAAGAGCAGAAGACGCAATTAAAAGTGTTTGTTGATGTTTTCATTCTTACCATTCTTTGCTAATTAGATGTTGCCAGGACATTAATTAGCGGTGTTGACGCGAAACTTGAGTGAAGTCGGTGCTTCGACCTCACGCCGTAATTCCATACATTGTACCTATACCAGTGTTGCCGAGTACCTCGACTCGAGTAATGGGCTCCAAAGGCCCTAGAGATCACTGCACCACCGAGTCCTGCCATTATCTCACTGGCTACATGCTTTTCGCGAAGTCCGCTGCGCCGGGTCATCGCTCGCGTCGCTATCCACCCGAATGCCTATCGCGCTGTTCCTGCGTTAATTCCAGGTCCTCGGACCGTTGCATTTAATGATGTTACCCCTAATTATCGCCAGTTCCTAAGTAAGGGCTTCTTATTCCCAAATCCAGGGTCCTACCCCGCGCGGCTAACTTGTCGCGATCGATCGGACACTTTCGGCTTTGTCGTTCCTTCGGCAACTCTCGTTCACCTTTCAAACAATTTCATTTACATTTTTGAGGAAACTCATCACTAATAAGAGGTCCTTGTACTGAATTACAAATATAGGAAAATAATTAAGCCCCCTGGTGGAGAAAATAAGAGAGAACCTCTCGTTCACGAAAGCGAAGCGACGGATGTTTCCGCGTGGGTTTAAGCATATTTTAGCCCCAATACAACAACAGGTATTTTTCACTCGAATTTACACTGGGATGCAGTGGGGATAAAAAGACCATATGGTACCTTTTGAAATCTGTCCAAGCGTAAGAACGAAGCGACGACTCGTGGATGATAAAGTGCCGCGGGTACATTTTTCAAGTTTGGGGTTTTTGTACGTTAATCTGAAAGCATGAAAACAGCATAATATGTTTGTTTTAGTGGTTTACTATTAATCAGGCTTACATTTTATTTATCTACTGATTTATTGAAAACTAAAGTTAGAATTTTTCAACACGCTAAAATTGTATTTTGCGGCTTGTATTACCCGTATAAGGAAATAAAATAAGCTTTTAATCTGAAATTTAATAATAACTGTAACTTCTGGCTTCTTTTAAAGAAACTAAAATAAGTTTAAATTTAATCACATTATTAATATAAATTCAAGTTTGCGAGTTCTTCGTTTGCAACCGCGCGTTAATAATTCCTTAGGCTATTATTTAATGAACATATAAACCTTTAAAAAAGCATTTCCATGTTGTGCTTATTTAAAATTGATGTTTTAATAAGTATAAACTGCAAGGGTTTTTTACAGGGTGGTTCAGAATAGTGTAGCGCGATATAATACTTCAAAGAGTTCGCGATAGCGGGTTTGCCTATTTGTAGCTAGTTTGCAATGTATTTTTGGAAAATGCATCGATTGGGTTTGGCAGGTAGAAATGGAGATCTGACAGTTGTGAATGACAGGTTGATGTTGAGCCTTTTCGACTTAACAATGCCTTCTGCCAGGTTGTGAATTACGAATTACTCATTTCGACGCGGCAGGTCTGACGCGGTTGGCTCCCCGTAGACATTTTATCACGCTTTTACTGTGAGGTATTTGATGGAAGGAATGAATAAGGAAGGTCAACAAAGTAGCTGATATAAATCAGGGAAGATGTAAGGTATGGGAAAGGTGTTGGAAACAAATGTCGGTGTCTGGAACGGCTCGCGAGCCGAAATCGATGAGTGCGCGTGCCTCAAATCTTCCTCGCATTGATTTCTTCACCCATCATTTCTCATTCTGCCTCTTATTCCTTTTGGTCATCATGCCTTATGCCATCTATTCCACCTATTCCTTCCACCGAACAAGGCAGTCAAAGCGGTGTCTCGCGTGCGGCACGGTTCCAAGTACCTCGCGCGAATCCGTGAACATTTCCTTCAACTTCCCGACACTATCCACCATCCTGACAGTGATAAACATTGATAAACAAGTGCACATCACTGACTAACTGACTTTGGAGTTAATGTAACTACAGTCTGTTCAAGCATAAGAAAAACTGCGGAATAGGTTGTCGTTATTACCCGTTTAGGATTTGCCGTGGTGCGCGGCAAGTAGTTGCTGGATATAGGAGTCGACAGACTACACCCACATATCCTGCTTAACCTCGCCTTTTCAAGACCGTTCTTGTGCTGGAACAGGGTACATTATCGATTTTTGGGTGTGGTTCATTGGTTTTAACTTGATCGGTGACGCGGGTAGAAGCGGATTCCGGTGGCATGTACGCGCGGCTGGTTAATTACGGAGAACCAGTAAAATGAGATGACAGCCGAATTATTTTCCTTCGACACTTGGGAAATAACTATTTGTACTGAATAGTTAACCAGAAAAATAACCAGAAGATACATAGGTAACAAGTCAAATGCCTTTCGTACGCGATAAGTTAAAAAAACCTGTCCGGCGCATGGAAAGTTGTCCCTGTAGGACAGATATTGATTTGAGCTACCTGAACAACATCTGAACCCATTAATCTGTCATGGAACAAGCAATTATCTGTTAGTTAGAATTCCTAACTTGCTTTTTGGTTTACGGTTCGCTATGAAATTTCTTGTCGTGCGAAGCCGTCAACACGAATAAGGTTTGCGTTATTATTGCCAATGCTTAAGATCTATCATAGTGAATATATTTTCTGTGGCCGCCATTGCACCAGTCAGTCACTAACATAATCCAACTTAATGGAAATGAAGGTGACTGGCTTAATGGCGGACGAGGAACATGCGGTTATCCGGCCGCGGTGCTCGACAGCCAACTTAAAAATTGGGGAAAATATATTATGTTTGAATTGCAGAACTATACATTGTTGCAATTTACAGTATCAACCAATTCGTAATAGTTAACCAGTAGATAAATAAAATCTGGGCAATGTAGGGTGTTGCTAAGCAGTCATCCAATCGGGGATTTGAATCTGTCACCGCCCACGTGACCCGGTTTACATTAAATTACTCGTAAACTATTGTGAATTGGTTAACAGTGTTAATTGCAGTTATTTAAGGCATTTAATTGCGAACAACATGGATTTTTGTTCAAATTTTAACATTTTTACCTTTACGTTCAGCTTTAAGGACCGAAAAATTAAAGCTGAGAGTTTTTGTGAGTGTAAAGATACAGATTTGTATATTTGAAAGTTTTTTTTGGTTAATGTGTCGTCGGATATCCGGATAAAAACGGTGTTGAAGATGAAATTATGCTCCCAGGATTAATTTTCACATTTTGCGCAGTAAGCTGAACGGTGATAATTTCGCGGAAGCACGTACTTGGCGAAAACCAAAATCCCTTTTTCAAAATATGCTACTACGTAATTATAATAATACTCAACAGACTGAATAATATATCAGCAAATATTCACCCTTGTATGGTGGCCCATGAGGGCCACTGCAAAACGAGAATTCGGCTTGCACCGAGTTTTCACCGCACCAGCCCAGGAGGGCCATGTACACCGACCCATGAGGGACAACAGCCCCACAGGGCCAAGACAGTATCGTTCGTGTATCGTAAGTGTATCGTTCGCGTATCGAACGTGTTTTTTTCGTTTTCTTCGGTTTTCTTGTATCGTAAGTGTATCGTAAGTGTATCGTTAGCGTATCGGACGTATTTTCGTGTATCGTTAGTGTATCG
>JAQFZQ010002276.1:0-14635 GCA_034696005.1 Glomeris marginata
AAATTAATTACTTAATTCGCTACTCGCCAAAGATGGCTATACCCCAACCTACCGCCTTCTTCCCGTATGGGAGGGGGATAAGGGGGGTGGGTTATGGGAAGGGAGGGGTGGGGGAGGAAGGTTTTATCAAAATTTTGTTCATTAGATTTGAATTACTATATTTTTCATTTTATTTTAAGTTTTAAATAATTTTTTTTAAATAAATATGTATGTGAAATCTGTGAAATTTAAGACAGTGATGACTAACTTTAACATTCATTGGGTGTCAACTGAACTGGAGTAGACACCCTGCTATATTTTGGAAATAAGAGCCTGTATTGATTTATTATTGAGCTTGCAAAACTTTTGTTTTATTTCAAGTAATTTATACATACTTTTATTGTTAGTTCTTTATTGCATGCAACCATGCAACACAGTGAGATTATACTTTTATAAATAACATTTATGACTTTTGTGATATTATTTTATGCAGAATTGCATTCTCATTTTATCTCACCACCGGTATTTATAATAGTAATATATAAGCTATTCAGAGCTGAACAACATAATAACACATGTACCAATAGGCTTTTTGAAGAGTTAACTATTGTACTTTCGATTTTTGGTTATAAGCATAATAAATAACGCGTATTGCAAAATAAATATTTCATGCAATGAACGATGTGTTGCGCAACTTGTTACGTTCATTGGCTTTGGAATTGGACCGTGATCTTATCACCGGGATGTAATATTTTTGCCTGAAATTTCGAGGAATAAATACAATTTGAGCTGGTATGTCTGGAGCATTTCTAGACCGACTAAAACCTATTGGGGTCGGTTCATCAATAAACCCCATATTTCTGCCGAGTCTCTCGTAGCTATAAATATTAATTGTTGGTTGTTTCTTGCTGATATTGTTGTGACGACGTTTCGTTAAAGATGCTGCACCAGCTCTCAGATGTACTTGAGCCGTGTTGTTTCGAAAGTTGCTGTAACTTAGAGGTCTTTGGAAGCTGTTTCCAAATAATTGTGGCTTGTCTGTTGTGACTGTTGAGTTTCTTCTGATGGACAGGACACCATGTCTTTGCCAACTTGTAATAGTCTCTCCTGTACTGGTCTTGGACTTGAAAATAAAATAAACAAATTTACCAATTATGCGCATTCATATGTGTCCCATGTTTTTATTAAATTTCAGAACTATGCTCATAACTTTTTATTTTACATTTCAAATTCCTTAATCCATTCCTTCATTTTGCATGAAATGTTTGCACATACCTACAGTAGTTTGTAATTTATTATGAGTTGTGTAATTTAATTATTATGGTGGTCTGATATAGGCTATTTGAACAAAAATATTGGCAAACCTTTGAACTAAATGGGATAATTGCTTCTCCGTCATCAGTTTAATAACACAAATAATCATTGAATGGGTAGTGCTCAGCTATGCAATTTCGATTGCGCCACAAGATGGCCGCCGTTTCGGTTTTTGACGTCATAGTATATAATAAGCCCTGAATCAATTTGCAATTTCAAGTGCTTGGAACCTTCAAAAAACTACCAATTTTGTTTCAAATAAAAAATAGCTTTCCAATATATTTTCATGTGCATAAATATATTCGCAATATAAACACTTTGTTTTATCTTGGTTTTATTTGCGAGGCGATCGCTTTGTTGCAAGGTTGCCTGATTTTGCCGTTTGGCGGCGCTGCTTTCAAAAAAGGAACGGGGAAAAGCCCAATCGGTGACGCGCGGGTTTCGCTTCATTTTGGACGTAACCGGCGTCAGGAGTGGGCGTTTTGCCGTTTTAGGTATGTATTGGAAAACTTATTTCGTATTCATTATTAGATCAGTAGATACATATAGTTGTCGAGTATACAAACCGTAGATGTAATCGTTATACAGTATTTTCATATGTAAACGTACGAGTACATACGATCTTGATACCATCATAACTTTAGGCCTATTATATTGTATTCGGGCTGGCAGTTTTTCCGGTTTTTCATACCGAGATTTTTGTAACGATGAATATCAAGGTATATTGGAAGGTATATTGGAAGGTAGTGCTTTTGTAGCTTAATTGCTTTATAGCCAAATATTGTACATACATGTCTCAGTATAACAAATGGTCGTAATAAAATGGCCATGCAAAATTAGAGGGGAATTTTTTTCGCAGTTCTATATTTAGAACTTGTGCAACATTCATGATATTAAATTAATAGTTCAAGGGCACACCTGCATATCATTTATAGTACTACAATTATAGCTGAAGGGGGATCGAATACTTATTCAAATTAGTTTTGGCTAAATTATTAAAAATCATTTTCATTTCATACTGAATTTAATTATTATCAGGCTTGCATCTATCAAATACATTTCAAAACGTTTGATAGGTTTGACATTAGTTAGTCCAAGGTTTGATCCAATGAAAACTTATATTTCTAATTATTATAAATAATTATATGCACATGCAGTTGGAACACTACCAAAATAATTCCTATTTAGGTTGCATGGGATAATAAAAATATTAAACATGTACATACCTTGATTACTTCTGGTTTTGTTGATATGCGTCTGATTGGTGCATCAACTATGTCATTCAATTCGCTGTCTACTTTAGTAAATCTGTCAGTGATGTCTGCGGAACTCGTTGGCATGTCTGTGACTAAACTTGGCCACGTTGCACTTGGTGGCTCTTGTCGACAGTCTTGTAGTTGCAATTCAATTGTCACTGGATGCCCTCCCATGAGTGTCAGGCCTTTCCCACAAAAGTAATAACTTTTTTTGGGAAAACAAAATCAAATTCAGATGTTTTAAAAGAAAATTGTCATTCGGCATAATATATGTTCAGTACCTGCTTCCCATGCTATGGGTGATAGTGATTTTTTTAATGGCCCACCGGTTCAGTCCTGATGTTAGCCAACCCTTATAAGGCATGTATTTCAGTTGGGCCCCAACAATACGGCCCAACTCTCGTGATGCAACACCTAATCTTGCCAGGGATCTTCCAGCGACAACTGGTTCCGAATCACTGTTGGACAACAAGTTTCAAGAACCTTTCTGAATTAAGTACCTTAGTTTGAATACAAACCTTCTTCCAAAGAAGTGTAATGGTATTGTAATTATTTTATTTTACCTGTTAAGGATAAATGTGTCTGTAGTATTATTCCATCCGATGAGAGTCATTTGCAATGACCCGTAAGTTGATGACTGATTTATCTCGCTTTCAACTGTTATTTTGAATTGGTCAGCTAAGAAAGTATACAATAGGCAAGAATTATTGTGGGGATATTCTTAAATAATGAATCAATTTAGTATTATTATAAGATCTCACCACAGAAAGGTTCCGAGTCGCGTGTAAGAAGGTAGAGTTTTCCTCTTGCCGCAGACCGGTCTGCGTAATAACCCATATAACCACATTTCGTTAGCTTATGTGTAGCACATGCAAAACAATCTCCTTTGAGGAATTTGTCAAAGTTCTCGCATTCAAAGGCAGGGAATGTACATGCTGGAAGGGTTGAATCGACGAATAGCTTGTACGCTCTTCTGTGATTGCACAGACTACGGCCATCGTTGGCTCTTCTTGAAGCTGGATTGCATTTGATTTGAATAGAAATGTTATTGAATCATTTAATACACTATTTGATTGTTACCATAATCTGCCACTGATCCAAGAATGGTGTACTTACAAAACAGGTCCGAGATTGCACCGACGAAGATATTGCTGCATCCCAGCTGTTCCCTTCCACCATTGGGATAGTAGTCCACGTGACCTAAGGGTTCAAATGCCCCAAGTCCACCATGAAGAATGCTGTCTCCATTGGAATGAATAACATCTACGAAATCAGCATCCGATGGGTCAAGGCGGGCTTGTATCGAGTAACCTTCGAAGAGTGGAGCTGCAGGATCTAACCCTGGAATGAGGCAAAGGTACGGTAGCATTCTTTGTCTAAGTTATTATTAAGTCAATTAGGTTTTTGTATATCAAAGGCAATATATAGCCTTTGACACAGTTCATTGCAATAGTCGTGATCGCACCTACCAGTTATTCGGCTCACATTTTGAAGTTCGTTGCCGGCGAATCCAGCAACATGTGCACCCATGCTAAAGCCAATCAGATGCAAGCTGGTGTTGTTTGTTCCCCTGGCAGCATTCAGTCTTAGTATAAAGAGTGCAATTTGCCGGCCAACCAACCGTGTGTTAGCCGCTGCTTGCACGTAGTTTGGCATTTCGGCACCTTTTTCCCAGTCCACGCATATTACGTTGACATCATCCTAGAACGATAGGCAGATTGTTATGAAAAAGATTCATTTCTAAGAGTTTCAGTGTATTTACTGTATTGAGAAGAGCATCTCGTAGTTCATAAGCCCACTGAAAGCGGCAACTGCTGCTGAATCCGTGCACCAGCATTTTGATGGGCCGGGAAGCATTGAATTGAGGAGCATATAAACTGCTGTTGTTGATGTAATCCATTAGAACAGGAACGGTAGGGTTTTGACGAGTGAAGAGCAGGAAACTTGTCTGGATTAGATCTGGAGATAGGGGTAATGTGTCCAAGTAATCGAATGGACCTTCGTCGCGGAAGCATCCGAGGTGGTCATAGCAGGCTACTTCTTCATCTCTGCGAAGGCGAATGTGGTCTTCTCCAAATTCCACTGGCTTTTGTGGCTGTAGTTAGATAAAATTGTATATGGCATTGTTGCAGGTGATGCTAAATCAATGAAATCAGGTTTGATGTTGGCAGTAGTACCTTGATTTTGCCATGTCTTATTCTCCGTTTTTGCCATGCTGAAAGTGACTGCTCAACAGCTTCCAAGATCTGTTCGTCAGATGGTTGTGTGGGTGGAGGAGCTAAATATCGTTGTATTTGAGCCGATTGTGATAATGATGACCCAACGATGACCTCGACCACTAGATATCAAATAAACAAATGATCTTCTATGTTCCTATAATTATCTACATAATGATCAAATGACTTGTTTGGAACATTTCCAGTCACTTCTGCAGGCAAACTTCCCTCTCATTGTTTGACTTGTCATATAGCATGCTTTATTTTGATTTACAATTTGTAATATTTAATTTATGTTAGAAGAAATAGGACCTTGTTTGTGACAAAAAATGGATTATTTCACCCGTTTAACTCTATTTGGAAGCAAGTTGAGCATATTTTTAAAGGAGTTTATCTTCTTTTGTGAAGTTTTGTTAGCTGAACGGGTGAGTGAATGAGCATGCAGTCAGTTTTGACTTGACAAAGAGAATGTTTCAGAGCTGAACTTTCCATATTTTGTGTGAAATAGCGGGAGAGAGGTAAACTAAGGTGTATCCTCGAAATTGCCTTGTAATCGTGCATTTTCTCACTGCATTTTCTGAATGACTCATAGAATTTGGTCACGACCTGACAAAACAACTTTGCTTAATAATTCTTGTATGATGTATAGTGATTTGTGTTGAGACCCATATATGCTAGCACAATATTTAAACTGGTCCACCCTTATAGGAGGCTATTAATTTTCAAATAAGATTATATATTGTAAATTATATGTATAGTACTTACACACAGATGTAGTGAAAATTCCTACTGCAATCCTCCAATTCTTGCAAAGTGAATTTCTGTGGCAACTCATCTCACTATAAATCAAGCGAGAAAAGTTTTTCTCAATTGTTGCTTTAAAATTTCACTGTTCATTTATTACACAAATCTAATTTTTATAATCATGATTTTGGTTGACAGTTGAATTATACATGTGTATTAGGAATATAAATGAAAGCTGTGTTTTTTAGAATTTATTACATGGGGTACATAAAATATTAATGTAAGTTTTAATTGCTATGGTTTTGTTTTAGTATAAAATTAAACAAAATATGGCACTTCACTGTTATTAGTTTCAGCTTGGGTTGGTACAAATGGCACGTGCATTTGTAAGTGAATAATAAATTACTGCTCATTATAAAGTTGAGTTTTGTTCACCTTCCGCATCAGCATAAAATGTAGGTATAAGGTAGAACACAGTCATGCCTGCATGTTATGGCAAAGCTTTTAAAAACTTTTAATTAATGGGTGTAGTTAATTGCATTGATTAATTATTATTGTTATTAACCAGAAAAGTTATTCCAAATTCGCAATTTCTAACCATCTCGGTTATTTATTATTATTATTATAATCAGGGATATTCCTGTATTGATGTCACTAGTTAGATACTGTCAGTTCACCTTTAAAAATATCTAAATGTGATAATCATACTGATTATTTTCGTACAGTGTTGTTAAGTGCCTTTTCTGTGTTGATTCATTAATGAATCTGTTTGTTTGTGAGAAATCAATGAAGTTAGTGTTTGCCTTGGAGCATTTGACACCGTCCCGTTGACTTCATCTTTTATTCATATGTTCCAATATACTTGTTCACACTGCCATATATACTTAAAAGTAATAGTGCAATAATTATTTATGTGTGGACTTGTATAGAGTCCAATGTGACAAAACAAATATAAACAAATCTCATTGCTCTACCTAAATTCACTTTTAATGAATATTCATGCCGTAAGCAAATGACTAGCTGCGAATGTAACATGTAATTATGATTTGTGGAATTTACGAGATGTAATTACGAAAATGCTTCATAAAATGTATGGCACTTGGCTTCACACTGCTGACTGAGATATACAGCAAGAGGTCAGCAACAAATACTTAATTTCATTTAAATAATGTTTCACGGACTTCACATCATGGTGTGTCAGGTGTACATTAATTAACATAACAGGATATAATGTCTGAGTGCTACAAAATTAATAGAACTTATAGAAATTTTAAAATGCTGTTTTGATGGACACTTAAAATCATTTGAAGATTGTAGGAAACTCACTTTTCTTGTAATCTTATAATCCCTTAATTTTAATTTGGACTTCTCTCTTCAGCTGACTTAAATTATTCATTATCTTCTACAAATAAAGAATTCATCTCGTATCTTAGTAGAATATTAGTGAAACGTAAATGTGACATTTTATTAGATTATAATTATATGTAAAAAGGTGAAATAATTGTATTTTGAATAATGGAAAAATGTAAAAAATATAGGATACATTGTATATAATGAACATATAGTATATTTGATATTCCAGATAAATATTTCACAATTTTGTAAATTGTGTGCAAGATAGGTATGTACTATACGTGAAACTCACCATATACGTAGCCTATATACTGTTGTTTTTGGCATTAACCGACATATTAAACAACACTGCACTTCAATTTGCATGCATAGCTAAATAAATAATACTTGCGGATATGCAGAGACCTCTAAGGTGAATTCGCCTCCTTCTACTCCTACTCCTACTTTTTCCTTCCCACACGTCTAAAACATTCACTCAAAGTGCATAACAATGGTAAATGGCGACATGGAATAAAAGGTCATCGCTCTCTGTCTCTTGCTCTATCATGTTCTTCTAATAATAACATTTGTCTGCAGAGTTTTCATGGTGCACAAGAGGTTTTGCTCAATTTGATCCTCTAATTTGGTTGCTCAGTTTGGAAGTGCAGACAGTTGGCAAGATGCAAGTCGGCTGATCTGTTGGCTGTGGTCTGTTAACTGTTGGCAGTCCAAGTGATGAAGGTGCACACTGTAGTATATAGGCTGTAGTACAGATTGCGTGTGTGAGGTGCATGTGCTTTGGTGGCTTCTTATGTAGTGTGGCGTGGCCAGCCACTTCAAGGACTTCATTTGCCAACTTCCGAGTTCAGTTGAGGTTAATCTAGGTCATTAGTTCTCAATCTAAGACAAACTACCTAACTTTATTCACTGTTAGAGTGGATATTGCATTCATTAATTATGCAAGTAGTTTGTTTTTTATTTGAGTAGTGCATTGAATGTTATTGCCAACTTCCATATTATATCAACTTTCCCTTGCAACAACTTTCTTGTGTTGTGCAAGTGTCAATTTTATTACACTTTCTGGCAGTCTTCACTAATAATTTGTTATGTGAAATGTAATTTAATAACCAAGATGTTTTGTAAATTCCTATATGGTGAATAATTTCTGCCATTGGTGTAACCAAGAGGTGTAACTCATAATGTGCAGTATTTTTTTGAGGTAGAGTGCATTGATTCGATAAAACTATTCACTTTTTGTAACTGGGCAATTTATCTACCGATTCGGACTGTTAACTTTTCTACCTATTTATTTCCATGAGTGAAATTGCAATTGAAATGCAATGAATCCTCAGTTATCCGAATTACAAAATTATCCGAAACGCTAAAAATATATTTCCATAACCTCGATTTGGGATCTACAGGTGGTCATGGTCATCCATTTGCAATGTATTTTACATGAATTTAAGCACAACTAAGTCAAACCAAATTCATCAAAATTAAATTATAAAGTTTGATTTTGAGGCTGTAATTTCACATTTCTGCAGAATTGTGAATTAATGAATAATGTTAAAAGTTATTTTGCGCCTTCATTATGTCCGAAATATTATTATTACCTATATATAAGATGGTCCTGGTCTCATCAACGTCGGATAATCGAAGTTCCACTAGAGATTTTCACCCAGAAAATGAAAAATCAGTGACAACCCGAGCATGAGCGAAATTTTTAAGTGAAATGAACCCAATCTTCGATTTTATTTCAATATATGAGATGGAAATGCGGAACATGAGCATTAAAGGTTGATCTATTTCCGGATTTGCTCATCATATATGTACATGAACCCAGTTTGACTTGAGAGAACGCGTTTGAAAACTGCAAAAAAATGTTATTAGTTTTTCTGATGATTACAAAAACTTGATGCGTTGCACGCCAAATTTCAATTAGAGGTTCATGTTGATAAAAACAGACAACGTTTTGGACCCACAACACGGTTAGGACAATGACCCTTTTCCTCATCTAAACAAACTATAAACACACAGCAAGATATTGGTTTTGAGTGTGTTCTATGGTGTGCTGTGAGGTTGTGATTAGCATTCAAGAAACATACTTGGCTAGATATATAAGTATATCCTGGTAAAATAGGAAAAGAAAAAGAAAACTTTTTTTTTTACAATATAGTACATAAATGAATGCAAAATGTGTTGGTTTGTGTTCAATGAAATGGCTTCCTACTATACCTTTATATTGTTGATGCTAATTTATGAGGATTCTGTAGTATAGTATTTTATTCTAACATTTTCTTCCATTGAACATTTACATGCTTTAAGCTCAGTGTAATGTATCATAAATTTTAAATGAGACATTTACTATCGGAAAATGATAAAATGCTATATGTATTATAATTAATATATCCACATATGTGTTAATTTGTTATACCTAAACTGGGAAATGTTCTCCTTGTGGGCCAAACTTCAGGATATTTAGCTAGTAAAATCGGTTTTTGGCTAAGTTTGCAATAAAACGGAAATCCGGGCAAACATAAGAGTAGTTTTGTATAGTACAAACATAAAGTGATTCTTATAACGAAGACTTACTCGGCCATATTGAATTTTTTTACAATATTGTGAATATGACAATTCAAAGAGAGTGAATTTGACTTAGGTGTTAAGTGGTCGCATGTATTTAGTCCAGCTGTGCGAAATGGCGACTTGATGGACATTATAAGAGAGCAGTGAATAAATATAGAAAGAAAAGTAAAAAAAGTAAACAAGGAAACCCCCCTTCTGTTATAACCCGGACATATGCTTTGCTCTCTTTGACCCCGTGAACTGTTCAAACCTTCCCCGTATAACATGTTTGGCCCACATGTAATTGCAAGTTGCTACTTCAGAAATGATCAGTTAAGCCTAGCTATTATGCAAGTGTTTAATTTCTTTTTATATATGGAGCAGTAAACAAGTATATACAATTATTCAGGTTGGCATGCAGTAACATGTCATCTGATTACAAATAGGACAACTAGGATGTTGATTTTGGAAAACATTTTTCTTGTGTCGTGCATTGTGAACATGTATTTTAAGAGGTAGGTGTCATTAACTATTTTTTAGTTTAGAAATATAGTGTGGCATTTTAATTTTTTCCAGGTTGATGGGTTGTGCCTGAAGGCCTTTTAATTTTAACCTGGGTACGTTTGGGGTTGTAGGGTTGGGCTAAAGCAGGTCATGGCTTAAGACGTACAGGTGCAAGTTTTTACAGCGACTTTTTCTTTCCTTTTAAATTTCATAGTTGATTGCTTTAGTGCAAGTACAATGGTTTACACATCATCAAAGCTTTATTTAGCGGCAAGTGGTGGACAAAAAATGGCGGTCAGTGACTTAGTTTCCCCTAAGTTCTTTATGCAGGGTTAGCACAGGGATCCTTATACTTAGTCCTTACTTTCTGATGTCCCAGTGCCAAAACTTATAAGTTTTTGGGTTGAAGGTTTTGGTAAATTTTATGTGTAATGTGCAATTGGACCATTAAACATCATGAACCCATGTATAATGCATAATTCCTAGGCATTTTGCAAATGGTCAAGTTTGCCTTATTGGCAGTAACACAATATACAAGTAAATTTATATGCACATTATCTAAGTAATAGTAATATGTTTATTAGCATAATTTCGTGATGTATACAGTATGAATTAGTACAAGTATCAAATTATTTTAGTAAATTCTATATTTGAATCCATTTTTTTTTTCAACTGCTCTTGAATCTAACAGGTGCCATTTGCAATTAGTGTTGTCACATGTCCTACTTGGATCTTTTCACCAGGATTAGCAGAGCTAAGACATCTTTGATGAGATAGTCTAGTGCTATAAAAAAGGAAAAAATACTTGTAATTTCTGAGCTTGTGAGCAAGTTATTGTATAATATGGGTACTAACCTTTCAGGTCGTTCATCCATTGGCGTAATTTCAAAAGTCTTCAGTATGATGTAAGGAGGTACATAACGTTTAAACAAGGATTTAAGAATTTGTTGATTAGAGTCCCATTGGAAGTCCACACTTTGTACAGGAGAAATGTTTTTCGGCTGAGCAAACACAAACTCCAGAACTTGACCTCCGTTGATTTTAGTATTCCTGAATATACACGTTTAACAATTTCTTTCAGTTTATAGCTGTTTTGCACTTTCAAATTGCAAATGACTATAAACAGTTTACTTGCCCCTGAGTCAGTTCTAGTTTATCCGTACATAGGCCTGATTCTCCACAAGCTTTGATGTAAAACTTGACAATCGTGTTGTCCAATTCAGAATCGGCATCGAGTTCAATTTTTACATAGAAATGATAATCTGGAATGCACGAATTGAAGGGAAATCATAAAAGTAATGTGATATATATATAATAAAATACAAACTTACAGCAATATGGATCGCGCGGTGCTGTTGAATAGTAAAATTTTCTATGTAAGGATGAACTGATGTTGATTGGGTGGTCAGTTATGGAATTGTATCCTTGAGTTGCACACAATGATCCGTCTTCACCGCATGAAGTACAGTTGCCAGCTATGAAATTTTCCCAACTGTCGCATTGATGGCCAAGGTATGGACAGCTATCTTCTGACATACTGTCCACATACAGGTCACATGCCCGTTGATGACTGCAGGACATTATATTACGCATTCCTGCAGGAAGTACATAAACATGTGCAATATCAAGGACCATAATAACTTATTTCGAGTCATTGGTTGAGTCTAATTAACCAATGCTTGATCAGATACATCCTCATCATATATTATACCTTCATCAATGCCATCTTTCCAAATTCCCGTCAAGTGTAACTTTTCACACCCTGCTTGCACTTTGCCACCGTTGGGATAATAATCGATGTGTGATATATTGTTCATCATCCCAAATCCTGACAGAACATGGCAATTGAAATTAGCGCAGCAATGGATCTATTTTCAATGAGTCGGCCTGCATGCACAATATTGTACAAAAAATCGTATGCCATCTTTTAAAACTGTCCGTCCAATTGCATGTATAATACTTTTTGAGCCCCATTTTGGACCTCTTCATCTGGTGCTCAGCAAGGTCCTTCTTCATGCGACCGAACACATGTCATGCAGTCATAAGGTGCAAGGTCTGGACATGAATTTCCGTGGGGTTACACTTGCCCTTTGGAGGAAGGACCTTCAAAATTGAAAGTTTTGAAGTCCTTGCAGTGATCGACACTTCATGAGCAAAAAAAGTTTAACCTTTATGAAAATTCATAAAGACTTCTAAGCAAAATGTACAGTCCAGACCTTGCACCTTATGACTGAAATGCGTTTGGTCCCATGAAGAAGGACCTTGTCAAGCAGCAGATCATGCAAAGAGGTCCAAAATGGGGCGCAAAAATGATTATCTTCAGTTGGACGGACATTTTTAAAAGATGGCGTAGATAAACTTTTACCATATTAACACAAGTGAATAAATAAATTTGGTAATTACATAGAGAATAGGTAAAGGTATGTACTTTGTAACAAAAATTAGGGGTTCCCATTATAGATGGATGTCATTCTGACCTCGTTTTGACTTACCATAAATTCCGTCTCCATTTGTGTGAATGGACTCCACATGTTTAGCATCAGTGCGATCCAGCCGCACCTCTGGTTGTGTAAATTCAAAATATGGACCTGCTGGATCTAAACCTGAAAGTTTTATCGGCTTATAAACATTTTTATATACTGGGAGATTAATTTGTTGCTTGCAACCTCTAAATTAGCAGTTGTTACCATGTTTGCAATTAATTTATGTAATGCCTACCTGTGATTAGAGGGATATCTTTAATTCTTTCCCCAACATAACCTGCAACGTGTGCTCCTAAACTGTGACCCAGCAGATGAAGTTTATCCCTTGTAGCATTGCAGAAATTCTTCGTAAAAAAAAGCATAATTGTAATTCATTTACAAATTTGTATACAAAATACAGTATATCATGCCTCCATCCATAGCCACAGTGAAGCAATTTCAGCACCAACGACTCGAGTGTTGGCAGTTGCTTGTGTGTACGGGGGTAAATTTCCACCACTCCAACCGACAACAATAACGTTACAGTCATATTTCTTTAAAAATCCTTCTGTCATTTCCTGTATCCAAGAATCTGACATGTAATTCCACACAGAATGCACATTTAAAAATTGCAACTTACTTTGATCCAAAAAGAATATCCGTTATCGAGGAATCCATGAGTAATAAGTTTAGTCTCAAGTGTTGGGTTGAAGTTTGACTTTTTAACACTTGCCAGATTGTACTTGACGATATATTGAGGTTTGTTAGCATTACGACGGGTGTACAGAATGTACTTAATGCCAATCCTCTTGGGGCTTTGAGGAACCACACTGAGAGGCCGGCCATGTACCGGATCGAAGAAGGGATATTTGATGTTGAAACATCCAATGTCATCATAACAAGCTTCCCGTACTGTGCAATTCAAGTTCGATATTGGTTATGTGCATACATAATTCTATGTGCTATTATTGATGTACAGATGTTGCACTGATTGAAAAATGTTATAATCTGTCGGCCCCGTGTTTGGAGAGTTCCTATAGTATAATGTACATTATTATATTGCCTTAAATTATTAGGTAATATTACATGCAGGTGTCAAGCTTGCAGGAACAGGGCGCCCATCAATCAGTTGTTTTAACTGAAATGTCACAAAGGTATTAATTAATAAGCTCTAGTTGATTAATCTTGGTACATTTTATCACGTTCATATACACGATACTCACATCATAATTACAATGTTCTGATAGTTGGATTATTTCTGGTACTTTGGATAGAAGTCCATGTTTATGTATTGAACAACTAACCCAGCTGTGCTTGTTAAAAAATGAAGAATCTGTTATGAACTGATTGATATACTTTTATTTTATATACCTGTTGCTTGATTCTAAGTTGTCAACTCGGATGAAACTGATTTCAAAAATTGGTGGCGACGTTAGATGCCAAGTATATGGGTCCGAAAGGACACTGGTATGTTTCCATACAGCAACAATTGAGCTTAAATTCCCTAGGTCACTGGATGCAATGAGAAAGGCGTATGTAGTTTCGGGTAGAAATATGTTTTCTCTGAAAATCAATAGGATTTTATTAATATAATTACATAATTTGTATTATTGGAACCATAATATTTTGGATCTGAGCATCTTTAAACAACTCCTTAATTAATGAAACTTAATTAGACATGTACTTATTTAAATAGAGCTCTTGATTTGATTCACCAGTAGCACCAACAAGTGTTACAAAGAGTTTTCCTGGATTAGGATATTTGGAACTAGGTGTTGATATTGTAATTCTATAATGATATCCTGTTAAATATAAAACAGTATTAATGTATATAAATCAGAAAGACGTGGATTTGCTTATTTGAAATGTACAAACTGCAATATGGACTAGAGTCTCCTGTCATTAAGTACATCTTCGTCGGTGTATAAGCCGATGTGTATGGCTTAAATTTGTCAGCATTATACCCCATTTGGGCACATTGTGAAGCACTACTGCAATCAAAGCACTCTCCATTATTGTATTTGGTCCAGGAATTACATGCAACACCCAGCAAATGGCAGTTTGAATTGATTGATTCAATGAAAAGTCTGTGTGAACGGATGTGTTTGCAGATCACGAAATCCTTGACCCCTTAATAATGGAAACGGTCATGTAATTTTTGGGAGATTTCATGAACATTAATTGTATGTCAGTAGTATAAGGGGGCCATTGGGTGTTGAAAGGATGCCGCCGACCAATCAGAGGCAGGCACCGCCCCCTTGAC